>JANKYE010000225.1:27828779-27846770 GCA_032467995.1 Erythroxylum dillonii
CTTTAGGGAATGTTAAATTGGAAGGAAGAAAGGAGAAATGGCCAAATTAAAGCTTGGAACAAGTTTCTAGCATCAATTCGAGGTGGGTAACGTATTTGTATTTTGAATTATAAGTTCGTTATGCATTTTCGAAAAATCAAGGATAGAATATTTTGAATTATAAGTTCGTTATGCATTTTGAAGAAATGAAGAATAGGCTTACAATGGCACCAATTTTGACTTTGCCTTCAGGTAATGATGGATATATAGTATATAGTGATGCCTCAAGGAAGGGACTGGGGTGTGTGTCGATGCAAAGAGATAAGGTGATTGCTTATGCTTCTAGGCAATTAAAGCCTTATGAGATGAACTATCCTACACATGACTTGGAGTTGGCTGCCATAATTTTTGCTTTGAAGATTTGGAGATATTACTTGTATGGAGTCACTACCAAGGTGTTTACAGACCACAAATGTCTCAAGTATCTGATGATCCAAAAGGAGTTGAATTTGAGACAAAGTAGGTGGTTAGAGCTGTTGAAAGATTAAGACTTAATGATAGACTACCATCCGGGGAAAGCTAATGTAGTTGTGGATGCACTGAGTAGGAAATCCACTATGGCACATTTGGAAACAATTTATGTTCCTTTGTTAAAGGAATTAGCCAGGCTTAAGGTAACATTGAAGTAAGTTCATCTGGGTGTATATTAGTTAACTTTAGAGTATGGCCAGTGTTTAATAAGAAGATTAAGGAATTACAGGAATAGGATGAGTACTTGAGCAGGCTTAGAGAAGAGATTAAAAATGGTAAACCTTCTAAAATAGAGGTAAGGGAAGATGGATTGATGGTGGTAGGGAACAGACTATATATTCCTGATATGCAAGAGTTGAAAGATAAGATTCTTGATGAGGCACACCATATGCCTTATGCTATGCACCTAGGGAGTATGAGGATGTATAGGGATTTGAAAAAGTACTTTTGGTGGAGAGGAATGAAGAAAGATACTAAAGAGTATGATAAGAGATGCTTAGTTTGCCAACAAGTCAAGGCAGATCACTAGGCACCTTCAGACAAGCTTAAGCCTTTATCGATTCTATAATGGAAGTAGGAAAAGATAACGATGGATTTCTTGATGGGATTGCCAAGGACTAGTAGGAAGCATGACGTAATATGGGTGATTGTGGATAGGCTAAGCAAGTCTGCACATGTCTTGCCAATTAAATAGACAGATTCTTTGAATGCTTTGGCCAAGAAATACATAGATGAAATAATCAGACTTCATGGGATTCCAAGTTCGATAGTTTCATATAGAGATCCCAGGTTCAGCTCCAGATTCTGGGAAAGCTTACAAGAGGCTTTGGAAACTAAGTTGCATTTTAGTACATCTTTCCATCCACAGACCGATGGACAATCAGAGAGGATAATACGAACATTGGAGGCAATGTCAAGAGCTTGTGTAATGGATTTCAAAGGCTCATGGGATGATCATTTGCCTTTAATTGAATTCACTTACAATAATTCGTATCACTCAGGAATTCAAATGGCACCTTATGAAGCTTTGTATGGTAGGAGGTGCAGAACTCCTATTTGTTGGCATGAGGACGGTGAAAGGAGGCCTTTAAGGCTTGAGTTGGTGCAAGTCACAGTTGATAAGATTAAGTTAGTGAAGTAGAGACTCAAAGCTGCTTGAGATAGGATGAAAAGTTATACAGATGCACATAGAAAGAAGATGGAGTATGAAGTTGGAAACAAAGTGTTTCTTAGAGCTTCTACATGGAAAGGGGTTTTAAGGTTTGGGAAGAAGAGCAAGCTTAGTTCGAGATACATAAGCCCTTATGAGATCATTGAAAAGATTGGACCTTTAGCCTATAAGTTAGCTTTGCCACCGGAATTGTCTAGGATTCACAATAATTTCCATGTATCAATGTTGAGAAAGTATCTATCCAATCCTTCGCGTATAGTCCAACCTTTAGAGGTTCAACTAAAGGAGGATTTGACTTATGAAGAACAACCAGTGGAGATTTTAGATTCGAAGGAAAAGGTGATAAGAAATATGATTGTGAAGCTGGTTAAAGTCTTATGGAAGAACCATTCTACAAAAGAGGCAACATGGAAGCCTTTGGAACCAATGAAGGAGAAGCATCCACACCTCTTTGTGGACTCAGGTAAGAATTTCAAAGATGAAATTCTTTTAAGGGGAGAATTGTTGGACCCTGAATCTTTTTATTATTGATTTATTTGTTTCATTATTTTTAGAATTGAGTCATTAATTTAGTGGGCATAAATAGAAATTAGAAATTTGATGGAAAGATTAGAATTAAGATAGAATTAATAGGCAATGTTAGAATTAAGATTGCTTAAGGAGTTAGTAAATAAAGACAAAAGGAGGGGCATAAGGGACATTGTGTTAAATGATGAGGGCACAATTGGAAGACCAAGTATAAATGTTGTCTTAAAATAAGAAAGAAGAAGGGAAGGATAGTGAGAAGCTAAGAGAAGAGAGGAAATAAACTTATTAGAGGTAAGTCTTCATCTTTCTTCTTGCTAGGGTAAAAAAAGGATTAAATAGAGACTAGGGTTTGTGTTGGGAATGAAGGAGGAAAGAAGAGAAAGATGAAACTATCTTTATGTTTGGATTTCTAACCTAGGATTTTGGTTTTCTAACTTAGATGGACTATGGGTAGGTTAGGTTTAAGTTTAATTTTAGCATTTTTTATTTTTGAAGTTTTATGAATTCTCATTTGAATTTGGATTAAACAGAAATTGGTTTATTTGAAGGGAATCAAGAAAACCTTACTCAAGAGCAAGAAGGAAGGCAATCTTGAGCTTGGATTTTCAGCAAAATTAGGTGGGTAATTTATTTATAGTTGTTCTGTGATTAGGCAAATTCTTATCTATGTGTGTGTATGTTGATTGCTTTAAATGGATTTGCTTGAAATTGAATTGTTGTGACTTAATTGGAAATGCATGATGCATTGTGATTATGTTATACCTTGAAAGAGGTTATAACATTTTCAATTAAATGAAAAGAAGAAAAAGTATGAAAGTACAAGCATATGATTGAATTGAGCATAAATTTGTTTGTGATTGGGCAAGAGAGGAACCCGTTTCGTTATTCACGTGTACGTTAACCTATAGCCTTCTCCCAGCTACCCGCTTGAGGCCATGAGATCCTGAGAATTTGGACTTGTTTTGTTCACGATGTAAACTTTGGTTTCTCCGTTTCATTCCATGAAACTCTAGAGCCATTGGTTTGTGCATTGCATCTTTGAATTGTCAAGTATGGTGCATAATTGAGTGTTATATTTAATGGCTAAAGTCTATGTTGTGTGTTATGAGTTTTGAGCTAAATTGATTAACGCTTGAATTGCTAGAACAGAATGAGAATGCTTGAATTGCTGGATATATATACATATTCATATGGTTGAATTTGTAACTAATTACCGATGGCTATAAATATATTAGCCACTGAGCTTTGTAGCTTATCCTATATTTTTTCACTCCTTAGGTGCAAAACAAGACGAGTATTGGACTTTGTAAGGTATCGAAAAATCCAATATGTATATAGACAAGACAGCTTCGGTTGCGATCGCACCTTGATTTCCTTGCGATGACACCTGCCTTCCTTATGAGTAAACCACCATCCTTGCGATTGCACCTGTCTTCTTTGCGAGCGCACCACCATCCTTGCGATCAAAATCTTGTTCCTTGCGAGCACACCCGAAGGGTTTTTCAACCCTAAACATGTTTGACTCTTTTAACCATAACTTTTTCGTCCAGCCTCCAAATGACCTGATTCTTAAACCAATAGATTCCTAACACATTTCTATATCTCTCCTCAAAAATTGATAGACTTTGGTATCGATTTGAAAAAGATTGATTGAATCAAAATAAGGGTATCAATTGCAAGAGTATGAATTGGGGATTTTACTAAACATACTTCAGTATTTTAATCATATCATGGTTTGTAGAGCTCCAAATGAGATGATTATTGTTTCTAAATAAATTAAAGACATGGAGATACAAATTTTCTGAAGAATTCAATTTGTAATTTTGGCTTAAATATTTCCAAAATCTGACCTGCAGTTGCAGTAAGGAGTTTGATTATGGTGGCTGACTAGTGTGGGCACGACACCCTTGTGGAATGCACATTTGGATGTCACTTAGGATGTCGGGCATGTGACCTGATATCAAAGCAAGAGTTGGACTCTAGAAATACGAGGTAATGAAGCTCACATTTTATGACTCCGAATGTTGGGCTCCAAAAACGGGGTTCAACATGTAAATAGGTCAATTCAAATGCCAACAATTACTGGAGATCCATTAGACAACATTAGAAGACCATCGATAAGGAGTAGAGCAAAAGGCAAAAAAAGATCTCAGTGACTTAATGGTTAATCTTTATACAAAATTTTTTTACTACTTTGAAAGAATAAATTCAAGGATATAACTTTGATTTAATTGAAGTAGCAGGCTTTAGAAAAAGGTTATAATATAATTAGTGCCAATGTCTTATTGGTGATCAGCACTGATCATATATTGATGTTTAGAGGTTTAAGAGAGAAAAAACATAAATAGTGTCAGGCCCTAAACTTGCACTAGTTTTTTAAACTAGAGAAGTAGAAGCAAATTGATGTTGGAGTAGTTATATAACCAACGCCAAACTCGATCGCTATTGAGCAACCCTAAATTTCTAAAAGCTAATTGGAATTAGTGTGGATGTTGGCCCAGTGTTGAAATTATAGTTTAATTGTTCAGGATTTTGAAATTTCATAATGTTATTTACTTTTTGGACTCTACTTCTTAGGGTTTTTTTTAATCCCTAGGGTTTTACGCTTATAAAAAGGTATCTTGTTGATAAGATAAAGGAACATATCATTATTATCAATATATCAAAAACACATAGAAAGATTTTTTTTCTCCTTTTTATTAAAAAACTCTTATTTTAATTTATGTTCTTATTTGTCTTACTAATGGTGATCAACCATAGAATCTTATCACTCCCATCTTATCTTTCTATGAGTATAACAATTCATATCCTTCCTTTTAATTTGAGTTTCTTTTTCTAATCAAACTTATCTTAATAGAAGTCACTGATCATTATTCATATTGATATCCAATCCCCCTAGTTATGTTGGTGAGAGTTGTATCAAAATTAGGTATTACAATCATCTTTTATATTAATGTTAGTTCTTGAATTCTTTTGTAAAATTTTTTCATATTTGCATGACTTCTTATAATACAGTCACTTTCATTTTGGTTCTTATCATTCTTTAAAACAATTATTAAAATAGATTGTTCATGAGTTCTTATCTTTTTTATTTTACAAGTTATAACAAAGGAAAGAAAAAGATTTTAAAAGAAAAACAAGTTCCATCTAAATCATCTTATGGGGTTAGGAGATTGCGAAATCCTTTACAAGTAAAGGTTCTTATTGCTTTTCCCATAATAATAAGGTATTTTGTGCATCATATATATTTTATTTAGTAGTTGCCTTAGTTTCCTTACTGTTTAATTCTTTTTGGTCGATTGCTTCTTCTTTTGACCAATTTGGTTTTCTTAGCTCTCTTTACTCTAAGTAAGTTCTGAAGAACTCAACTTTATAATTTTTAGTTTTTTTCATTTTCTTTGTCTTCAGTTGTATTTTCATTGTTTTTATATCCAATTTGCTTCCTTGAGAGTTATTCAACAAAAGTGAGGTTTAAAATTAGCCTTTTGATAGAATAACAAGTTTGCTCGTAATCTTTAATCAAGAGTTTAAGTTATAAGGTATAGTGAATTTTGAGAGAAACAAGTGAGGTAGTACTTTTTGCTTGTAATGTTTTCTTGTAAGTTCATTACGTCTTAAAACTAACATAAAAACCCTTATAAAGACAAAGAAACAAATGACGGGGTGAAGTGGGGGATAAAATGGATGAATTTGAAGCTACCATAACTGTTCTACAACATCACTCACTTTTACCTAGTAGAGATGATGACTTTAAGGTTTATGATGAGGATAAGAGTAATGCTAGAAACTTAGTGGAGTTTAACTTAATGAGCAGTAAAGGAGAAAGAGGTGGAAAAGGAGGTACAATAGGGAGACAAAGAAGGGGAAATTTTAGTTTAGGCTATGGTAGAGGGTATGAAAAAAAGAAGAAGAAAAAACAATATGGGTAGTGTTAAGACAATGATACTACCTTTTACAGGAAAGAAAAACATAAATGCTATTTAGACTGGGAAATGTAGAGTTAGTTTTTTTATTGTCAAAATGTTTTTACAGAAAAGGTTAAAATTGGCCGCTAAGTTTAATGACTATTTCATAGATTAGTGGAATTAACAAATCCTCACAAAGAGAAGGAACCCATGTCCACCTATCAAAACTTAGGGGGAGAAGAAAATGGTGATGAGGAAACATTTTGTGCCAAATTCATACTATATAAATCTATATCAAAGGATGTAAACCTTAACCTAAGGTTCCAAAAGTGTGGATGCGTACCACAAGAAGATGGAGGTTTCTATGGTTAGAATAAATATGGAGGAAGAAAGAGAAAAAATAATTGACAATATTTTAGAATTACATCATTAGGTGGAGTTAGAGGACGCAATTTATAAAACCATAAAGGTCAAAAAATAAGTAAAAATATGCCTATAAATTTTTTAGTATTTCTGTTAGCCCCAAATTTTTTAATTATTAAGCATGATTTATAATTTAAAAAGGAATTATGGAGTTAATTACTATGTAAAGGTTAGTAGGATCTTATTGTAAGGGTTTATGGAATTAAAAAGCTTAGGTAGTAAGAGTATTTGAGGGTAGTTTTGGGAGATCACTTAAGCTTAGTAAGACATAAGCTAATAAGAAGGGCAAGTTTAGCAAGTCACATAAGTTTAGAAACCATAAGGCTTTAAATGAAGTGCAAAATGGACATCATGCAAACCAATAACAATATGCAAGGAAAAGATAAAGTGTTGGCTTGCATTGAAGACGCAAAAACGTGACTGAAGAAAAGTAAAAGAGAGGAAGTGAGTTTTTGGGGATTAGAGAGAAAAGAGGAGAGTTGAGAAAGGGTTTCTTATACTAAGCTTCCTAGTGAGATTTTGAGGTTAAGCAAGAAAGGAAAAAGGTAGAGAAAGTTGAGAGCTTTCTTTTGAACCAATCATTTCTTCATTTTGTTAAGATTTGAGGTAAGAGCATTCTAAGGCTTTGCATTTTTTGAAGGGTTTTGTTTCAAGAGCTTAGTAAATCCATGAGTTTAAGTGCACTAGGATCAATTTATACATAAGTTTCTTTGAGTTCTCATTTTGAAATTCCTCTTGATTTGCGAATTATATCCATGTTAAAAAGGAAATCAAGAACGACAAGAGGAGCAATAGAAGAGGCACATTTGAACAAGCCATAATCAAGGACTTGAAGGTAAGTTTCACTTTTATAGTTAAGTAATAAGCCAATAAAGCTTTCTTCTAAGAAATGACATAAAATAATTTTGCAACTACCTCATTCATGTGCATTTAATGTTTTTAAATGCTATAAGATTGTGCTACATGCTTATACATGATTTGTGTGACGATTTATGAAAAGTTGTTTTTAAATTGATTCTTTGAAATGATGCATGATTATGAAACCATACATTTGGAAATGGTTTTTAAGATATAACAAGCATGTGAAAAGTAAGTTTTCAAGAGAATGAGTCATTTTGGGCATCAAGCTTACAATATTATGAAATCTATGTGTTATGTGGGCTTGTGGTAGTCCCTCAAAAGCTGTCACATGCACGTTGACCCAAATATAGGCTTCTCCTGCCTGCCCGCTAGTGGCTTGGAGCTCCCTCAAGGACTCCCTTAAGAATTCACGACTACACAGGACCATTATATTGGAAATGTGTAGTGCGTCATATTTTGGACTTACACAAACAATTTGATATGGTTATGTGTTCATGATAAGTTGTTAAGAGTGATGCATTCATAATGTGCATACACATGAATCTAGGCATTGAAAATGGTTTATAAATGATTCTGCTTGTTACTAATTATAAAATTATTACCCATAAGCTTTAAGCTCACCCCCATTTTCCTCCCCATAAGCAGGTGATGAACAAGAGATCGAGTAGTCAGTACCAAAGCAATTCTCAACTTTTGAAATATTTTCTATTTGAAGTAAATTCTATAAAGCAAGGCTTTGGTACTTATGATTTATGTAATTTTTGTATTTTAGGAATTTGAGACCTTAATGTAATTGCGGTTTGAAATGCCCGCTAAAGCTTTATAAAACTCTTATCTTTTCTTGCAAATGAAATATAACGCATTTTTGCGGATGAATTTCTTGCAAGTTCATACATGGCATTTTAAAGTTCGCATAAGGCAAAAGTTAGTGTTCGGACTCTAAGGAAAGATTTGGATCAATCTAGGTAGAAATAGGCAAATGTGCCTTCTAGAAAGTTGTAAGTATTTCTCTTAGCTTTCTAATGGTATATAGTAAGAACTTTTTGACCCAGATGCTTAAAAGTTAGGGTCCTTAGGATGGGATTTGCTTAGGAGTATCAAGTGATATCGTCTGTAAAGACGTATCGTCTGTGATGACGTCACATCGTCTGTAATGACGTCATATCATCTACAAGGATGCATCGTTTGTAGGGATGCATCATTTGTAAAATTGTATCATCTATAAAGACGCATCGTTTATGATGACGCCACATCGTGTGTGGTGACGTCATATCGTCTGTAAGGATGCATTGTTTATAAGGATGCATCGTCTGTAAAGACGTATAGTCTGATATGACATCAGTCATCTGTGATGGCGTCATATCGTCTGTAAGAATGGTTCGTCTGTAAGGACGTATCGTCTGTAAGGACGTATCGTCTGCAAAGGTGTATCGTTTGATATGACATCACTTCGTCTGTGTTGACATCATATCGTCTATAGGAACCTTTCGTCTTAAGCGTTGCATCGTCTTAAGTTAATTTTACTTCGTCTTAAGTTGACTGTATTCGACTTAAGCGTTGCATCGTCTTAAGTTAACTTTGCTTTGTCTTAAGTTAGCCTTTCTTCTTAAGCGTTGTATCGTCTTAAGTTGACTTTGCTTCGTCTTAAGATGACTGTATTTGTCTTAAACGTTTCATCGTCTTAAGTTGACTTTGCTTCGTCTTAAGTTAACCATATTTTTCTTAAGCGTTGCATCGTCTTAAGTTGAGCGTATTTTTCTTAAGCGTTGCATCATCTTATGTTGACTTTGCTTCGTCTTAAGTTAACCGCATTTGTCTGCTTCTTGCATTTGTCTGCCTTCCGCATTCGTCTACCTTCCACATTCGTCTGCTTTTCGCATTCATCTGCCTTTCACATTCGTTTGCCTTCCACATTAGTATGCTTTCTACATTCTTTTGCTTCTTGTTTCGTTTGCCTTTTTTATTTTTCTGCTTTTGCTTCATCTGCCTTCTTGTTATCGTCTGCTCCATAATTAACCCTTTAGACTATAGAATCTATCTTTGATATCTATATGAAAGTTATGGATCTCGAAGTCTTCTATCAAGGTGCCCTAAGATTATCCTATTCTGCTATCTCTAAGGACAAATATGCTAATTGCCCCAAGACAGGGGCCATATAATTAACGATTTAGACATACTCAATTCTTTTGGCCCTAACTTCATCATCTAACCTCCAAAGGAAGTGATTCTTGGAGTGATAGATTTCTAATGTTTTTTTCTATTTCCTCTATAATAAATTTTTGGCTAATAAGGGTTCGCTGAAATAACGCTATAAGGTAGTAGCCACAACTTTGTTATGGGTTCTCCAAATGTGATAATTCTTGTCTCTAAATAAACTAGAGACATAGAGTCTCATACATTCTGATTAATTGGAATTCAAATTCAAGTTTTGGCTTTCCTCAATTTCGGTTCAGGAATAGAAACCAGGTTTAGTTTCAAGGTTTGTCTTGGTGGGGGCATGCCACCCTTGTGGGATACCTGTTCAGATTTCACTTAGGACGTTAGGCCTGTGACCTATGAGGGTAGGGTGTCTAATATTTATGGTATCAGAGCGACTAGGATTAAGAACCCAAGTTTGTTTAGGTCCAAGCTTGCAACTAGGTTTAAGAGTGTCCTAGGCATGAAGTGGGTAGTTAAGACATTAAATGAACATGAACTGTTTTAAATGAACAACTTGCATTGTTTTAAATTATTTTACACGATTTGAATAGTTTTATATGATTTGAACTGTTTTGCATACTTTGGAAATTTGTTTTGCATGAATTAAAGGTTTTCAATGGTTCTGTATTGAAGGAGTGAAAAATGTCGCCTCGAAGGAGAACTCGAGGAGTTGTGACTCAATCTAGCTCTCACCACGGAAGCACAGATGAATCTTATGTCCTGCAAGATGCAGAGACACATTCTGCTTCGGCTTCTGAGGCACCTAGTGTGCAGCATGGGATGCCTCCACCGCCTCTTCCTATATCTTAAGCAAATCCCATGGATCCACGTTTCTTTCAAGCCTTTGCTTAGGCTTTCACATATGTCATGGGCCAAAGGTCGCAAGTCCCGATGTAGGCTCCAATGGAGAGGAGTAGCTAGTATGATAAGCTCTACAAGAATGGAGCTGGAGATATCAATAGGACTACAAATCCCAAAGAGGCTAAAGCCTAATTGAAGAGGACCGAGAGGGTTCTGATTTAGCTGAAGTGCTCAAATGAGGAGAAGTTAGATTATGCAGTGAGCTTGCTACAGGGGGACGCACTTCATTGGTGAGTATCAGTGCCCCACAGTCAAGATTTGCCTCCAGTGTTATCATGGAGATACTTTTTAGAGGCTTTTAAGAGGAAATACTTCTAGAGGGTCTATATCCAAGAGAAGGCTAGAGAGTTCTTAAATCTCATATAGAGGGACATGAGTGTGAGGGAATATGAGCAGAGGTTCACCCAGCTGTCACAGTATGCGGTCAACATTATTGCTAATGAGGAGGATAAGTGCCACAAGTTTGAGGGAGGATTGCATTTCGGGATCAAGAAGAAAGTCCTGATCCATAATTTCTGTGACTCCTAACAATTGGTAGATGCAACACTCCAAGCCGAAAAGTTGGAGAGTATCAGAAATGAAGTGAGTAGGAAAAGGAAGAATAAGGAGCAGTCTACTAAGAAGGGAATGAGTACTCCAAGGCCTGAGAGGAGTACAAAGAGTTACCAAACTCATAGTGAAGTGGGAAGCAGTGGCTCTATCAAGAACAAGTAGGCAAGAGCAGTCTCATGGCAAGCCTCGAGTGTAGGAGGCACTGGAAGGAAGGGGAGGAGCAGATACACAAACCCTCAATGTGAGCATTATGGGAAGCTTTACAAGGGAGAATGCCTTAAGATACTTAGAGCATGTTTCCGATGCGAAGATAAGGGACACGTGATCAGGGATTGTCCCCAAGCAATAAAACAAGAGGGTTCACAGTTGCAAGCCCCCAGGAGAGAAAAAACAATGAGGACCAGGCCAGTAACTAAGGTAGGTAGTTCTGGAGTTGGAAAGAAGGCTATTCCTCTAGGAAGACCAAGGGGTCAAGCTAAAGCAAAGGTGTTGGCCATAACCAGGGAGGAAGCGGTAGCCACACCTGAAGTTGTCACGAGTATGGCTCAGTTATTTAATTTTGTAGTATATGTGTTGATTGATTCTGGCTCCACGCATTCATTTGTTTCTACAAGTATGACTTTACATTGTGTGAATTTAGTTCCTTTGAATATTCCCTTAATTGTTAGCACTCCTTTAGGGAGAAAGGTGATAATATGTCAAGTATATAGAGACTGTGAACTTGTCATTGAGGTTGCTAAACTGGTTGTAGACTTGTTGCCTCCAAAGTTGAAAGGTCTAGATATTATACTTGGAATGGATGCCATGGAGAAGTATCATGCAAAATTAGATTGCAGCCTCAAGGAGGTAGAGTTTGACTTTGGCAATGGTGAGAAGGTGATTTTCAGAGGAGACAGGAGAATACCATTGCCAAGAATTATTTCGGCTTTGCTAGCTGACAAAATAATGGAAAAGGGGTGTGAAGCCTTCTTGGAGCATGTTGTGGACACTAAAGTAAATGAAGGAAATTTAGAGGATTTTCTAGTTATGAGGGAATTTCTAGACGTGTTCACAGAGAACTTACCTAGTTTGCCACCGGTGAGGGAAATCGAGTTTGCCATTGACTCGATTCTCGGAACCGCACCTATTTCTATACCACCCTATAGAATGGCTCTAGCGGAGCTGAAGAAGCTTAAGGAATAGCTGGAAGAACTGCTAGAGATGGGGTACATAAGACTGAGTTCGTCACTATGGGGAGCGCCAGTTTTGTTTGTGAAGAAAAAGGATGGAATATGGCATATGTGCATTGATTATCAGAGGTTCAACAAGGTGACCATTAAAAACAAGTATCCTCAACCATGAATAGATGATTTGTTTGATTAACTACAGGGGGCAAAGTTATTTTTAAAGATTGATCTCAGGTCAGGCTATCATCAGCTCAGAATTGAGGAATCTGATGTAAGCAAGACAGCCTTTAGGACACGGTATGGACATTATGAGTTTTTAGTCATGCCATTCAGTTTGACCAATGCTCCAGCTGCTTGTATAGATCTTATGAATGGGGTCTTCAAGGAGTATCTGGATTAGTTTGACATAGTGCTTATTGATGACATTCTAGTATATTCTAAAAATGAAAGGGAACATGAAGAGCATCTAAGGATTGTGTTGCAGACATTAAGGGAGAGGCAATTGTATGCCAAATTCAGCAGATGTGAGTTTTGACTTCACGAAGTGATATTCCTTGGTCATGTGATTTCGAAAGATGGGGTACATGTAGATCTAAGGAAGGTTAAAGCAGTGGTAAATTGGCATGCACCCCAGATAGTGACAGAGGTGAGGAGTTTTCTAGGTTTGGCAGGATATTATAGGAGATTCGTTGAGGGATTATCTATGATAGCTACTCCGATGACTAAGTTATTGAGGAAGAATCATAAATTTATTTAGAGTGAGGAATGTCAGAAAAGTTTTAAGGAGCTCAGGTATAGATTAACAAGTGCTCCAGTTTTGATTTTGCCTGTGGGAGATAAGGGTTATACAGTATACAGTGATGCTTCGAGAAAGGGTTTGGGTTGTGTGTTGATGCAAGAAGATAAGGTAATAGCTTATGCCTCACGATAGCTAAAGCCTTATGAACTGAATTACCTGACCCATGATCTGGAGTTAGCAGCAATAATTTTTGCCCTAAAGATTTTGAGACATTATTTGTATGGGGTGCAAACGAAGATTTTTACAGATCACAAGAGTCTCAAGTATTTATTAAGTCAGAAAAAACTGAATTTAGGACAGATAAGATTGTTAGAGTTGCTCAAGGATTATGACTTATTGATTGAATACCATCCAAGAAAGGTGAATGTGGTAGTGGATGCTTTGAGTAGAAAATCCTCTATTGCTCATATTCAAACAGTGTATCTACCGTTATTGGAAGAAATGGCGAAGCTTAGAATAAGTTTAAAATAGAAAGAACCTAAATTTATTGTTCCTACTTTTAGATTGAGACCAATACTTAGAGAGAAAGTTAAAGAGTTAGAAGCACATGATGCAGAATTGAGTAAACTCCGAGAAGAAATTCTAAATGGAAAAAAATCTGAAGTGGTAGTGAGGAATGATGGACTTATGGTCGTAAGGAATAGACTTTGTATCCCAAATGTCAAGGAAGTAAATGATGAGATACTTGATGAGGCACACAATGCCCCTTATGCCATGCATCCAAGTAGCACTAGGATGTACCGAGATCTGAAAGACCATTTCTGATGGAAAGGCATGAAGAGAGATGTAGTGGAATATGCAAGTAAGTGTTTAGTGTGTCAACATGTCAAGGCTGAACATCAGGCACCTTTTAGAAAGTTAAGGCCTTTGTCCATTCCTGAGTGGAAATGGCAACGGGTAGCCATGGATTTTCTAATAGGCTTGCCTAAGATGAGTAGGAAGCATAATGCTATATGGGTCATTGTTGATCAGTTGGTGAAGTCAGCCCATTTTCTGGCAATTAAACAGATTGATTCTCTGTATGTACTAGTAAAGAAATATATAAATGAGATAGTGAGACTGCATGAAATTCTTGACTCTATAGTTTCTGACAGATATCCTCAGTTTATTTCGAGATTCTGGGGAAGCTTACAAAAGGCTCTGGGAACCAAGTTGAGTTTCAACACTGCTTTCCATCCTCAGACAGATGGTCAAACTGAGAGAATCATTCGGACCCTTAAGGGAATGCTTGGAGCATTTGTGATGGATTTCAAAGGACCTTAGGACGAGCATTTGCCATTAGTTGAATTTGCTTATAATAATTCATACCATTCGAGCATTCAGATGGCTCCATATGAAGCACTATATGGAAGAAGATGTAGAACTCTGTTATGTTGGGATGAAGAAGGAGAAAGGAAACTGATAGGGCCAGAGTTACTTCAGATGGCAATAGACAAGGTCAACTTAGTTAAGCAACAGCTTAAGGCAGCACAAGATAGAATGAAAAGCTATACGGATGCACACCGAAAGGAGATGGAATACGAAGTCAGTGAGGAGGTCTTTCTTAAGACATCTCCTTGGAAAAGAGTCATGAGATTTGGCAAAAAGGGTAAGTTGAGTCAAAGATATGTGGGTCCTTACGAAATTCTTGAGAGGATTGGACCACTAGTCTATAGGTTAGCGTTGCCATCGAAATTGTAACAGATACATGATGTTTTTCATGTTTTCATGTTGAGGAGATATAGATCTGATCCCTCCCACGTCATTTAGACTGTCGAGGTTCAGTTGAGAGATGATTTTACTTATGAGGAGACACTAGTGGAGATTTTAAACACTAAAGAGAAAGTCCTCAGGAACAAGATAGTTCAACTGGTCAAGGTTCTGTGGAGCAATCATTCGGTTAAAGAGGCCACGTGGGAGCCCTTAGAAGCTGTGAAGGAGAAGTATCCATACCTCATCAACGACTCAGGTAAAAAAACAATTTCGAGGACAAAATTTCTTTTAAGAAGGGGAGAAATGTTGGCCCCTGAATTTTTTATTATTATTAAGCATGATTTATGATTTAAAAAGGAATTATGGAGTTAATTACCATGTAAAGGTTAATAGGATCTTATTGCAAGGGTTTATAGAATTAAAATGCTAAGGTAGTAAGAGCATTTGAGGGTAGTTTTGGGAGATCACTTAAGCTTAGTAAGACATACGCTAAAAAGAAGGGCAAGTTTGGTAAGTCACATAAGTTTAGAACCCATAAGGCTTTAAATGAAGGGCAAACTAGGCATTGTGCAAACCATTAAGAATATGCAAGGAAAAGAAAAATTGTTGGCTTGCATTGAAGAAGCAAAAACGTGATTGAAGAAAAGTAAGAGAGAGGAAGTGAGTTTTCGGTGGTTAGAGAGAAAAAAGGAGAGTTGAGGTAGGTTTCTTATACTAAGCTTCCTAGTGAGATTTGAGGTTGAGCAAGAAAGGAAAAAGGTAGAGAAAGTTGAGAGCTTTCTTTTGAACTAAGCATTTCTTCATTTGGTGAAGATTTGAGGTAACAGCATTTTAAGGCTTTGGATTTTTGAAAGCGTTTTAGTTTCAAGAGCTTAGTAAATGCATGCGTTTAAATGCTTTAGGATCAACTAATACATAAGTTTCTTTGGGTTCTCATTTGGAAATTCCTATTAATTTAGGAATTGTATCCATATTAAAAATGAAACCAAGAAGGATAAGAGGAGCAATAGAAGAGGCACATTCGAACAAGCCATAATGAAGGACTTCAAGGTGGGTTTCACTTTTATGGTTAAGTAATAAGCTAATAAAGCTTTGTTCCAAGAAATGATAGAAAATAATTTTGCAACTACCTCATTCATATGCATTTAAAGTTTTTAAGTGTTGTAAGATTATGCTACATGCTTATACATGGTTTATTTAACGATTTATGAAAAGTTGTTTTTAAAATGATGCATAATTATGAAACCATACATTTGGAAATGGTTTTTAAGATATAACAAGCATGTGAAAAGTAAGTTTTCAAGAGAATGAGTCATTTTGGGCATCAAGCTTACAAGATTTTGAAATCTATGTGTTATGTGGGTTTGTGGTAGTCCCTTAAGAACTATCACGTGCACGTTGACCCAAGTATAGGCTTCTCTCGCTTACTCGCTAGTGGCATAGAGCTCCCTCAAGGACTCCCTCAAGAATTCATGACTACACAGGACCATCATATTGGAAATGTGTAGTGCATCATGTTTTGGACTTACCCAAACAATTTGATATGGTTGTGTGTTCATGACAAGTTGTTAAGAGTGATACATTCATAATATGCATACATACGAATTTCTGTGTTGAAAATGGTTTATAAATGATTTTGCTTGTTACCAATTATAAAATTGTTACCCACGAGCTTTAAGCTCACCCCCATTTTTCTCTCCATAAGTAGGTGATAAATAAGATATCGAGTCGTCAGTAGCCAAGGCATCACTCCACTTTTTAAATATTTTGTATTTGAAATAAATTCTATAAAGCAAGGCTTTTGTTGCATTTTAAGCAACTTATGATTTATGTAATATTTGTATTTTGGGAATTTGAGACCTTAATGTAATTGCGGCTTCAGATGCCCATTAAAGCTTTATAAAACTTTTATCTTTTGTTGCAAATGAAATAGATTGCATTTTTGCGCATAAATTTCTCGCAAGTTCGTACATGGCATTTTTATGTTTGCATAAGGCAAAAGTTAGTGTTCGGACTCCAGGGAAAGATCTTGATCAATCTAGGTAGAAATAGGCAAATGTGCCTTCTAGAAAGTTGTAGGTCTTTCTCTTAGCTTTCCAATGGTATATAGTAGGAACCTTTTGACCCAGATGTTCAAAAGTTAGGGTCCTTGGGATGGGATTTGCTTAGGAGTATCAAGTGATATCGTCTGTAAAGACGTATCGTCTGTAATGACGTCATATTGTCTATAAGAATGCATGGTCTGTAAAGTTGTATCATCTGTAAAGACGCAACGTCTGTGGTGACATCACATCATCTGTGGTGACATCATATCGTCTGTAAGGATGCATTGTTTATAAGGATGCATCGTTTGTAAAAACCTATCGTCTGATATGACGTCACTTCGTCTGTGGTGACGTCATATCATCTATTGGAATGAATCATCTATAGGAACCTTTCATCTTAAGCATTGCATCATCTTAAGTTAAATTTACTTCGTCTTAAGTTGACCATATTCGTCTTAAGCGTTGCATCGTCTTAAGTTAACTTTGCTTCGTCTTAAGTTAGCCTTTCGTCTTAAGCATTGTATCTTCTTAAGTTGACTTTGCTTCATCTTAAGTTGACCGTATTCGTCTTAAGCGTAGCATCGTCTTAAGTTGACTATGCTTCGTCTTAAGTTGACCGTATTCTTCTTAAGCATTGCATCGTCTTAAGTTGACTTTGCTTCGTCTTAAGTTGACCGTATTCGTCTTAAGCGTTGCATCGTCTTAAGTTTACTTTGCTTCTTCTTAAGTTGACCGTATTCGTCTTAAGCATTGCATCGTCTTAAGTTGACTTTGCTTCATCTTAAGTTGACCGTATTTGTCTTAAGCGTTGCATCATCTTATGTTGACTTTGCTTCGTCTTAAGTTGACCGCATTCATATTCTTCTTGCATTCGTCTGCCTTTCACTTCGTTTGCCTTCTGCATTCGTCTGCCTTCCGCATTCGTCTACCTTCCACATTCGTCTACTTTTCATATTCATCTACCTTCCGCATTCGTTTGCCTTCCACATTCGTCTGCTTTCTGCATTCTTTTGCTTCTTGTTTTGTCTGCCTTTTTGATTCGTCTGCCTTCTTGCTATCGTCTGCTCCATATTTAACTCTTCGGACGATGAAATCTGTCTTCGATATCTGTATGAAAGTTGTGGATCTTGAAGTCTTCTATCAAGGCTGCTGGGACCCGATCTCGGAGTCGGACCCCAACCGGAAAACGGAAAACGGAAACGAAGCAAACAGAATCGAAAACAGAAATCGAAAGAACGGATTCTTTTCGAATTCGAAGCGGAACGAAACGGAAGCAAAT
>JANKYE010000225.1:27846870-27856975 GCA_032467995.1 Erythroxylum dillonii
GATAATAAATCAATCAAAGCCTAAAAAATTTATTGAAATCATACTTATTCAATAAGAAAAGAATTCGAGGGCCAACACCATACCCCTAGTGAGGCCTTTTATGGCCACTATTAATACCTTGATTGATGTGAAGAATCGAAAATTGAGCATGACTATTTTAGGAGAAGCAATAGAATTTTCAATCGTTAATGTTAAACATATTCTTACTACTACTATTGCTGAAGATTGTATTTTTGTTAATCAAATTGATGCTGCATATTTTCATTTTGCATTGTAGGAAGAAGAAGACAAGAAGTCAGACTTGGTGAAAGAAATAGATAAGTGCTATCAATTTCTAGACGATGCAACTGTGGGAGAGGTTGGAGAATTTTTTTTAGGAAAGGTCCCAATGAAGAGAAGAAAATAGTGGACTCAATCACTCTGATCGATCCACCTTGAGCATAATGGTTGAGTGCTCTAGCTAAAAGACAGTAAAGAAGCGCTAAATGGGAGGCAACTCATATAATTTCTGTTTATTTTTTAATTAGTTGATTGTTATTCCTTTTTAGTGAAACTCGACATAATACACTTGCTTTGTGTGCATAAGCCTACTTCTCAATCTCTTCTATTTACCTTCCTCATAAATGTTCACCACTCCTCATTGTAGTACATCATGCTTATTGCCATGCTTCATACCACATCAACACAGCCAGCAACCACACTTTCATATCATATTTCTATCCTTTTTTTATTTTTACTACTTATTAGTTTAATGTCTTTTAGTTTTAAAGCTTGTCCTTGTTCATGTTATCTTGTGTCTTAGATCCTTCTTTTACTTTTTTGTATCACATTAGGAAAAATGTGATATTTAAGTGGGGGGAGTATTAGTTAAAAACAATTTTAATTTTGTGTTATATGTTTTTTTCCCATTAATAGTTAGGGATGCAAGTCATGACATAAACTCAATCGGGATTAAGAATGCATAATATGTGTTATTGAGTATACTTGCATGCTTGGAATGATTAACTTGAATTTCTATTAAACACTAAATTCAAGTATTCTTTGTTGAGAGTGTTATTTCATGATTGAGGAACTCTAGAACTTGTTTGCAAATACTATTTGAGATCATATATTCTTATGCAAATGTTTAAATAATGAAGGCAATTAGGATTTACCCCTTTTTTCTTAAAAGCTACCATGATGTTACCTTTAGTGAACCCCCCTTTGACCTTAACGTGAAACCTTTTCTTTCTTAAACCCAAAATATGAGCCTTGACCTTAATTATTTATCCTCATGTACCCATCATAATGCAAGTTAAGCATTTGAATGGGTACGATTAGGTTTAGGGAATAATTATTTGATCAAGTTATGGGAGAATCATAGCATATAGTTGGCTTTTGTGTTTGGAATGGGTACTATTGCAATAATTTGTATCTCTCCTTTACAATTTTCTCTTTAAACTTGATCCTGTTCTAAAAAAAGAAAAATCAAAAAGAAAAAGAAAAAGTAAAAAATTAAAGTAAAAAAAGAAGAAGAAATAGAAATATAAAGGAAAAGGAAGGAAGATGAGATAAGAAAAATAAAAAAGAAAGAAGAGAGACATAAAAAGGGTAGTGATAATATTGTTAAATTGAAAGGAGTGTTTTATATTACTTTAAATGCTCAATTTGTTTTGTGGTTGTAAACTGTGATTTTCCTTTTTCCTACCCTTAGCCCAGCCCCATTACAACCAAATAAAGACCTTCAGATTGATGTCTTTGTTTGATATAAGGGGTGGAGATTGGATTACTAAGAAAGCTTATGGTAGATTCCATACATGAAATGAATGATGAGTGAATATATCATACTTTTTAATGGTTCTTTAAATTGAAGTACTTGTGGATTTTGGCTAAATTTGCGAAGAATAGTTTGTTCATGGATTATTATGAGTTTTAAGTTCGTAGGTTGTGTTTATTGAAATGATTGTTGATATCTTTGACTATTATTTGGGAAAATTCTTAATTCTATTGTTCGTTATTGTAAAGTCTAGTGTTCTTTATTATTCTTGAGGACAAACATAGTTTAAGTGTGGAGGAATTGTTATGTCTAGTTTCTATTGCTTTTAATTGCCTTCATATCTTGATTTTGGTTACAAATCTTTGTGTGTTGAACCAAATGTGAGATAAATTGAGTGGAAATGGTGTGAATATGGCATTAATTTTAATTGGATTATTTTGTGAATCTTGCATGAAGGTTGAAGGGAAAGTTGACGAAAATTTTGCATGAAAAGAAAAAAAATAAAATAAGCAAGTTAGTCGCCACTTTTCACAGTGGTGAATTAACTTGTCACCACTATGACAAGTTAGTCACAGTGGTGACTAAGCTTCTCACCACCATGATCAGCCCTCACGGGGGTGAAAAATATAGTTTCTCACCCCATGAGTTAACCTTCACACTCATTTTAATCATGATACGTGGCAACTGCAGGGGCGACGACTCCAAACCCTAAACCTAGGTTCATACTACATATAGTGTTGGACCCGAGCTTTTCTTGGAACTATTAAATGAGAAATTGTTGGCATTCTTCATGTGTAAAGAAAAGGAGAATTCTTGAATTTGAAATGAAGTAGAAAAGATGGTTTAGGTACAAGATGGGTTATAGATGAAAGATTGGTAGTTAAAAGCTGGAAAATGTAATTGAAACATGTTCATTGAGCATGCTTTGGTGTTTTAGCCATAACTTTTTCTCTAGTTATGCAAATGAGATGGTTTTTGATTTGCAGTAAACTAGGGATATAGGGCTACAAATTTTTTTTGATGAAATTGAGTTTTAATTCACTCTCTAAGAATATCAATTTTTGGATGGAATTTGACCACATAATATTGTTTTAATATAAGAATAGTCTGAAAGTGTTTGGGGTATAAATTTCAGACTAATAAACCAAATTGAATGATTTTCGTGTTATTAGAAACTTAAGACAATGAGGAACATTTTTTCATAAGGAAGTGCTATCAAATTCCTTCAATTACATGATCATAAAAAGGTTTTGATTTTTGGATGGAGTTAGGCAATGATTTAAAATAATTTTGAGGTCTTGCTAGATTAATTATTTGATTTGGAGTTAATTATTATGTTAATGTTGGAAGGATTTTAAAATATGGTTTAGTTGAATTAAGTAGTAAGAGTATATATGTATGAGGGCATTTTGGGAAGATCACTTAAGCATTTAAGTTATAAGGCATATAAGTAAGTGTAAAATGGACATTGTTCAATCATTAATGGTTTAAAAGGAAGAAGAAAATTGGTGTCTTGCAATAGAACAAGCAAAAAAAATACGTGAATGAAAGGAGAGAAAGAGAGAAGCATGAAAAAAGAGAGAAAGAAGAGAAAAAGAAAGAAGTGAGCTAGGTTTTGAATTTTCTAAGCCTTCAAAAGTGATTTTGAAGTTGTTCAAGAAGGGAAAAAGGAAGAGGAGAATTAAAGCTCTCATTCAAACCAAGAAACTCTCCATTTGGTAAAGAATCAAGGTGAGAGCATTCTTGATTTGTTGGATTTTTGGAAAGATTTTGGTTCATGGAGCTTAGGAAATACATAGGTTTAAGTTTTCTAGGATCAATTTTATGAATATGTTTCTTTAGGTTGTCCAATTTGGATTCCTATTGAATGAGAATTTTGCCTTTGATGAAGGGAACCAAGAGAGGCAAGAGAAGCAAAGGGGGAGACATTTTGAGAAAAGTTTCAAGCAAGGAAATCAAGGTGGGTTTCAAGTTTATAATAGAATTAATGACCTATAAATGTTTTCTTTTAAGGCAAGAAAATAAAATGATTTCAAAGTACTCCATAATTGTGGTATTCATTGTTGTTGAATGATTTGAGAAATTGCTACAATTGTTGCATTCATTGCTTTTGAATGATTTGAGAAATTGCTATGTGAATTTGGTTGACGAATTGTGAAATGATGATGGAAATGTGTTTGAAATATTACATGCTTATGAAAATTAAGTTTTTGAAAAGTGCCATTGGGCAATCCGTTTTTAAGTTGTGAAATACATGATTATGTGGGTTTATGGTGGTCTCCTAAGTTAAGTCAAGTGCACTTTGACAAAAGACTTCTCTCGCCTGCCTGCTAGTGGCATGAAGCTTCTTCATGGACTCCCTTAAGTTCAAGGCTACACAAGACCACTGTGTGGAAATGTGTAGTACGTTCTATTTTTGGATCCACCCAAACGATTTTGATGTGTTTATGTGTTCATGAAATGTAGACAAGATTGATGCATACATGATTCGTTTTATTGTGAATTTGGTTGAAATTTTAAGAACCATATGTTTTATGATTCAATAAGAATTTTCTATGACAATGAACATTTTAAATGGTTTTGCTTGTTATTCGTTATAAACTTGTTACCCACGAGCTTTTTAAGCTCACCCCCATTTCCATCCCATCTCTAGGAGATGAGCAAGAGACAAAGTGAAAGAGAGTCAAGGCATTACTCTAGATATGCATGTTTTGTTTTGTTTTGGAATGATTTATGTAAAACAAGGCTATAGTGGCATGTTGAGCTATTATAATTCAAGTATTTTATGTAATTTGTGATTTTGTGAAATATTGTAATATGGCGTGGAATGCCCATTGAAGTTTGTAAAACTCTTATTTATGATGTTAATGAAATATGAATTATGTATGGATGATATAAGTTGAGTTGGAAATAAATGTATTTGAAGAAGTTTTCCGATTGAGTTGATAAATCTTGAACATGTTATTGTTATATATATAAGTGAGGTACTATGGAAAAGAAAAATAGGAATATTATGAATCATGAGATGTTGTTGAATATGAAGAGTCAAATGAATTGAGGTTGAGAGTTTAATGAATTCCAATTGGTAGTTGAATTGTTATGAATGATGTTATAATAGAGGAAGTGAGGTTGGGATAAATTTCAAGTTTTTTTCATGAGGGTAAAATAGGTGTTCTAACTTCTAGGGGAAAACCGGATTAATTTAGGTAGAATTAGACAAAGTTGTCTTCATGTAATTGTAGCTTGTCTTTCTAGCGTTCCAATGATATAAAGTTTGCAATTTTTGGATACCGAAGTGAAAAGATATGATCGTTACAAGATGTGATACTGCATGGAATGTATGCACAGGATAGCTATGGTATAAAGATGAGAATGTGTAGTTTTGATGAATCAAATAGGTTAAGAATTGAGAGTTTTATGAGATAAATTTGGTGTTTGAATTGATATGAAGTGATTTGGCTCTAGAAAAGTTGAACTTGGGAAGATTATGAGTGAATATGATGATAGATTGGATATAAGAAGCATTGGAGAGGCTTTAGAGGGGTTTAGGGAACCCCTATGTCCATTAGACAGACTTTAGGTCGGTTAAACGGACCTTCTCAGGCCAAAAATGGCTCCCAACCCTAACAATGTTTGCTAAATAGACATGGATGTCCATTAAACAGACATTCATGGGATAGTTGTAGTAAATCGCTATTTTGACCCTATTTAAGGCATAAATGAGCTTCATGAAAGTTGTAGATCTAGAAGTCTTCTTTCAAACAATCCAAGAACGAACTCAATCAGACATCTATATTGAAAGTTATGGTAATTGCGCCAAGTTAGGTACAATATGATTGAGGGTATAAACATGTTGGATTCTTTTGGCCATAACTTCTTCATCCGACCTCCAAATGAGGTGATTCTAGAACCAATAGATTTATAAGACATTTTTCTATCTCTACATATAAATTGGTAGCCTTTGGGGTTCATTTGAAAAAGTTTTATGGAAAGAAAATGAGGGATCGGCTGGGAGAGCATGATTGGGGTATGAACACCCTTTAACTTTTTAAGCATATCTTCATCTATAGAGTTCCGATTAAGATGGTTCTTGCTTCAAAACAAACTAGAGACTTAGAGCTACAATTATTTTGAAGTAGTAAAATTGTAATTTTGGTGATTGACTGGTGTGAGCACACCAACCTTGTGAGATGTTGGCTAATGAGGGTTAATTGAAATATCCCTATAAGGGAACTCCCTCACGCTTTATGACTCCGGATAGGTGGACTCCAAAAACGAGGTCCAATATATATTAAGGGAATAGAGGATGGTGGTGGAAGCTAACATTCCAACATTCAGTTTGCATACACATCTTTCACACCAAACAAACTCATTCAGAGATAGAGAACAAACAAAGAGAAGAGAGAATAGAGAGAGTCGAGTGAAGAAGAACAACAACAGAGAGCTGGAAACAAAGTGAACATCTAATCATTTGGGTGAGAGCCAAGGAGAAGCAGAAGGTGGACCAATTTCACCTCTGTGGAAGATGACCCTAGGTAATTAACTACAGTTACCTTGCACACTTGCGAGTAAGATAGTCTAGTATTTTTAGAACTTATTTTGGGCACATCAACTAGATAAGGGGAAAGGGGGTCACCTTGTCCAATTCCCCTAGCATAACTTAAAGACTTTGTGGGAGCTCCATTTATAAGAATACTTATTAAAGAAGACTGAATGCACATCATGATCCAATTTATGAATCGAGTTCAAAATTCAAGTGATTCCAAACAAGATTGTATAAATTTCCAACTCATTGTGTCAAATGCCTTGTATAAATTAAATTTCCAAATGCAAATTTTGGCGTTCCTCTCATAATTTTATTCTTTCAATATCTCCTACATTAGGAGAATATTATCCTCTATGGACCTTCTAGCTATAAAGGCTCCTTCTGTTGGATTAACAATACCTTCTAAAGATATTTAAAGCCTATTAGCAAAGAGTTTAGCAACCACTTTGTGTATTATATTGCAACAGGATATTGTCCTGTAATCCACCAAAGAGGAAGGGTTATTTTTCTTTATAATTAGGAAAATATAGGTATGGTTTATTTCCTTCAACATTTCACAAAAGGATAAACATTCCCGGGCTACTTTTGTAAACAAACTGCCTATGATCTCCCAAGATTTTTGAAAAACCAAGCAATGAACCCATCTGGCCAAGGGGCTTTTGAAGGGTGCAATTTAAGCAAAAAAAAATCTTTGATATCCTGGTTTATAAATGCGACAATCAATGAATCCTCGATTTCTTAACTTAAGACCAGTTAAAGTATCTTTTTATATTGTAACCAAGTTGAGAACTTTGTTGTCCCATCAACTTTATGAAGAAATCCCTGGTAAGCTTTAATAAAGTAGATTGATTAGAAAATGGATTCATATTATTATCCCTAAGTTACAATCTTATTCATACTCCTTCTTGCTAATAGAGAAACATGGAAATACTTGGTGTTTGAAACCCCATTTCTTAACTAATCAATTCTAGTTTCTATTTCAAAATTGAATTGTGTAAGATGAGAACCTCCTGAAGTTTTCCAAATCTCTATGCTTCTATTTTCCTCAATTGATTATTGTAGGGCTATTTGTAACAATAATCTTGAGCCTCTCTTAGCTTCTGCTTGGTCTCAATAATCTGCCCAGTATGAGTGTTAATAAAGGACTTGAGAGCTTGTTTTTACCTTTTTTAGTTTTTGCATCGGTTGAAATAATTGATAACCATTTACTTTTTGAGGTACCCACTAGTTCTAAGAAACCATCTTGCTCAATCAGTCCATTCAAAAACCTAAAAGGTACTCCAAAAATCCTTAAAACTTTGAGATTTTGAACAAGGATAAAAAAAGTGATTTGAGAAGGAATTTTCACCAAAGTGAGCAAAGGACTGAGAGTGCAAGTCTAACCAATCTTGATTAACTAAAGCTAGATTAAGTCTTTTCTTTATTAGCATATTTCATAGTTGCTTATTACACTAGGTAAAAAGCTAACCATTAAATCTGAGGTCTGTAAGTTTCACTCTTTACAACAAATTTAATAATTGCCTACTTATTACTACATCAAAGCCCCTGCCTCCTTCTAATTCATGATCTAAATGTATGCAATTGAAATGACCGATTAAAAGCCAAGGATTTGAGTTTGTAGCTTCAATGGTTTGGATATTATCCCATAGCATGTCCCTCTGGAATTGGAAGTTTGAAACATGGACCAATATAAGTTTGAAGACTGAGTTCATTCCTTCTACCTAGCATTTTAGGTGAACAAGTAGATCATATTCTCTTTTTACTTTCATTAAGATTTTATTTGAGTTACAAAACCACAATCTTCTTCCATTATAATGAGAAGAGTGATTAGAAATAGCTTTCCATTTTGTTCCCAAATATTTATAATCACCTTGCAATTGAGGTGATTTTATTTTTGTTTTAAGAAGCCCTACTATATAAGGCCTCTTCTTTAAGATAATCTCCTTCACTATTGTTTTTTTAAGAGGTCATCGAACTCTCTAACATTTCATATTAGAATTATTAGGGGGATGTTCCCCTTTGGATTTGTTCTTTCCCTTTCTTCTAGTTGATCTTCTTCTAGAATTGGTAGCCCGATCTTTAATTTCAACTAGTAATTGTTTCCTAGAATTGTTCTCATTATCAGTATGAGTGTTTTCCATATGGCCAATTTACACTTCAGGATTTACAGAGATGTTCTTAACTATTGTCACGTTTATATATAGAACTTCTGTCAATACTTCATTATCACCAACTATATTTGTTATTTTGTCTACCAAGTTAACCTGACTAGCTTCATTAATGTTTTATTGAGTAACTAACCCCATTAGCTCATCATGCTAACCTGTTTTAAAAATTTTCCTAGTTGGTTTCCATCTTTTGCTCAATATGTTTGGTTTCTATGGATAGGTAATAGGAACATCAATTATCTTTAGTTCTCCATCATCTCCAAGCTTTAAGAATGGCAAATTAACAGGCAAATTAGAGTCTCTTTATATTTCAATACAAATTTTGCAAAGCAAAATCTCTTCACATTAACAGTTTGAGAATCCATGTAAATTGTTTTCCAAAGTAAACTAGCAAGGTAACTTAACCCCTCAATTGTCCAAAGCTTTAATGGCACATTATGAAAGTTAACCTATATAGGAAATGCATTAATTTTACCTCTATCACATTTTGAACTTAGTTTCCATTTTTGAATGAACATAGGTTGGCTGCATATGTGCCAAGATCCAAGTTCAATTATCTCATTCACTCAACTTTTTGTGAAGAGGAATGTACCATCATCCATCAACATTTCTCTAATCCCTATCTGCCCTACATTGTAGTGTCCCAAGCATAGACAATAGAGAATGTTGGCCTTTTATTCTAAAAAAAACTCCCAAAGTAGAGGACCATGCAGTTGCTCCTACTTTGAGAAGCTTTATAGGAGTATTAACACTCCATCTTTCATAACATTTTGAAAATTCTTGAGCACACTTTTGTTGTGTTGAAAGTTAAGTTTGTTTTTTCTAAGCTCCTTCAGGCTATGTAGAATTAAACTTGACATTTACCTTGAGTATCACTACAGATAAAGTTTCACCATACCTTTTCCCTTTTATATTGCTAATAAGTTCTAAGAATTCTTCGAGATATAGGTTTAAGGGGTTAGGAAGCCCTTCTTTCTCCATATTTCAAGCCTTCAAGAGGCCCTCTTTTAAGGTGGAACCTATGTTGATGAAAAAAAGTCACATGTGCTTAATTGATTGTATAATTATTTTACTCATGATCAATCAACATTCAATACCTTTAAAAATCGAGCAATCTAATGGTAGACTTGGAAAATGTGATTAAACAAGATATGTTCATGGTTACACTCAAAACCATTCATGATCATGTCATTCCACAACTTTACATATCATTTTATTTCTCCACCACTAAGGTTCACATGCAAAATCATAAATCAACGGACTTTTCAAGATTGTAATGTGGGCAAAGGTAAGGTGAGATGTATTTGGGTCAAGTAGCAAGAAATCCATTAAAGCTAGTGAAAACAAAGTAACACTCAATGAGATATCAAATGCACAAGTTAACATCCATTCAAAATTGGGAACCATTAGCTATGAAGAATGCAACTATTATATTTCACAACTCATTTCATCCCTCATACATAAACCACATGAAGCATTAGGGGTGTTCATGGTAGGGTAACCTGACTCGTTCATAAATAACCTGAACCTGAACCTAAATGTCAGGTTCGGCAATTTCACGAACCTGAACCTAAAGAACCTATAGGATCGGTTAACCTATTTTCAGGTTCGGTTCTCAGGGTAACCAGAACCTAT
>JANKYE010000225.1:27973020-27983939 GCA_032467995.1 Erythroxylum dillonii
TGTATTGTCAGCACTGTTTGAGATTGTACTGTCTTGGGTGGCATCCACATATCCTCCCAGGGGGTATTTGGGTGTTATATATATATATATATATAAGGAAATTAGCTAAACAAAACTAAGTAACAAAACGAGGAAAACAAATTCCCGATAAATCCTCAAGCAAGATCAAGTGGCACCCTATGGGTGTGGTAGCAAAGTAAGTAACCCCACGGGCAGCTATTCAACATACTGAGCAAGTCAGTCGGCACATCTGTTGCTCTCTCGATAGATATGGCGATGAACAACAGTCCAGTTCCTAGTATGCTTCATATGAATACTCCGAATGATGGGATTAAACGTCTGAGATCGGAAATCTGAGGAAGAAATGATATCGAAAACCGCTCGAGAATCGATTTCCAGTTCGATATGGCGAAATCCCTTGTTCCATGCTAGATTGAGCCCGGTATAAACTCTCCAGAGCTCTGTTGTCATCGCTGAGCACCATCCAAGCTTCTGACAGAAACCCCCGAGCCATTGACCGTCGCTGTCCTGAAAGTGTACGCCAGCAGTGGCCGAAGGCGAGGACCGCTTGCTGGAACCATCTATAGTAAGCTTGATCCACCCGGGAGGAGGTGATCACCACCTGATGAGGTGTTCTTGACGCATGCTATACCCTACAGAAATTGCCCGTTGGTGCCATCCTGCTGAGACTTGAAGCTGACCTGTATAAGACAAAATAACATCACGAGGTGAGGAAGGCCAAGTAAAAGGACTATTGAAGAGGGTCCGATTCCTCCATTGCCAAAGGAACCAACAGGTGATGCCAAACAGGGTCGGCCAAGCGTGACCGTGGAGGTGCAAACTAAGTTGGAGGTTGCGTAGAAGCCAGTCCCGAGTTGGCATAGTGAAGAACTCAGCCTGTCCCAGGGACGGGGGGAAGGAGAGCCAAACTTGGCGGGCTTTACTGCAGTCCTTGACAACATGCATAGAATCTTTCTCAAGACCACAATGGTAGCAGGCGCCATCGGAAGTACAATGGATACGGGCCTAATGTTGGTTTGTGGAGAGCCGATCATAAGCTAGAAGCCAAACCTAACCTAATATTAAATAAGCATAGGTAGGAGATAAAGAAAATGATGATAAGCAAAAGTAGCACCAAACTTAACCCAATATTAAATAAGCAAAAAAATGAAAGAAGTAGACACTCATTAGTGCTGGGGTTGTAGCTAGTTTCTCCAAACTTGCCTCGTAGAGAATTAGGGATAAATAATAAATAATAATATACTAATCAAGTATGTTAATACGTTAATTAACCTAATGAGGGATTAATAAAAGTTAATATTTAAAAATGGGTTTTACTTTGGAGATCTACTTTTTGATTAAAAAATAAAAAAGTGTTAAATTAGTATTTACATGATATTTAATTAACAGATATTTAACTATGTTAAATTTTCGTCAAATTTTGGATTAATTTAAGAATTGTTTTGAACAGTTTGAAAAAGTTAATATTCAATTGAATGTTTTAAAATATAAGAGTTAAAGGAATTTTCTGATATAAATATTGTGGTTTAGATTATACTTTTAACCTAAAATGTATAGTCTTAAAGTAAATTATAAGAAGCATTGAGAAGAGAATTTGAATTAATATTCTTTCATTGATTCCTCCTAAATTGGAGTAATTTATCCTAAATATTTCATTTCAATTGAAATTTGAATATTCACCATATAAGAGGATGATGATTTAGGCATTTTAATTATTGTTTTAATATTTATTTTCATTTTAAGTTATTAATTTCACACATAACAATTAATAATAAATGTGTCACCAACGTGGTAAAAAATATTAGCTAACATAACTAGTCACGTTAGCATCATTAATAGGTGTCTAACGGATGGCTATTTTTTTGTTAAAAATTGAATATTATAAGTTCAAATTCATAATTAGAATTAGAAAAACTAAACCTGCTTTTAGTTTATTTTTATTTTTTCAATTAAACATTTATAATCAAAGATTAAGATTGATGTCTAATAAGATGTCATAACTATTCAAATATTATAAATATCAAAGTAATTTGACTTAACTTGTTTATGTATAATTATAACATATAATTTAATCTTTTTGTCATTCAATGTTCTAATTTGATATAGAGTATGAACTTTGTGTCTACTCTATTTAAATCCAATCATGTTCGTTTTTGATAATTAATGATTGATTTATAATTTATATTTTAAAACACTTTTGAAAATCTCAATTCATTCTAATTAGAATTTTTTAATTTATTACTAATCAAGAACTATGGAACATTTTCTCTAATCACTTTAGAGTAATAAATGTTGCGGTCGAAATAAAGTAATATAAATTAAATTCTATCTAGACCAACTAGAGGTAAAAGTACCCTGTCGATAAGTAATATAAGACGGTAAGAACCGGATATCGTACCCAAGGGATTCCAACACGTAAGACAATTAAATTAAATGATGCAAAATTACTCAAACGATCAAGAATTTATTGATTTGAAAATAAAATAAAATAAGCGAATCAAGGAAATATACAAGATGCAAGGTATAAATTAAAAACATTTAGACTTAGTTAAATGACAAAAACTGGCTAAGGTATTAAATTTCAATTGAATTAGACACTAAAACTTGTAACGGTTAATTGATTTAGGATTTACTTCACTTAAGCAAGTCGAACCCAATGTTCATATGAATTCCCTTCTCCTATACTTTGTAAGGCTAAGGCTGCATACTATCAGATCTCCCTAGACTCCGTTTCATTGCGAAATTTCAGACAGGTGATGATGATGATGATGAATCCTAGGTATCCTCACACAAGATCCTAAGGTCGGTCTACACTTTTGTCTCAAGTATGTTGCTTGATTAATTTTCTGACAAATTAAATTCCATTAGTTATGGCATTCAATCATCTAAGGCCTTAATTTAGGTGATCAAGAAAAATTAGGACTAAATATGAACTCAATCAATCAAAAACCAATACCACAAAAACTGTCCAAATCTAATATCAATCCTAACCTTAACAAAAAAAAACTTACTTATACATATTCATTAACGTAACATAAAGCATGGTCATAATATATATTTACATTGATTAAATCCAAAAAAAATAAAACAAATAAGGAATAAAAACAAATTAAAAAACACCCAATATATAGTGTTTGAGAGAGATGATTGTTGTTGTCTAAGAAATTTTCTTCTAAATCTGTTGTATTTTCTTTACTGTCGATGTCTTCTACCACTGGTGTATTTTCTCTACTACCGACACCTTTTACCGCTGCTGTATTTTCTCTCCTCCCTCCTTGCCATTATAATTGATGTGACGAATAAGATGTTGGTCTACCCTTCCTATTCACGTACAAGCCATTCGCTGCCAGCCCTCTCCCTCTCATTCCTATTCATTGACGTGACAAATAAAGTGGTTGGTCCACCCTCCTATTCATGCAAAACCGTGGTTGCTGGGATTATCACGCCTCTTGTCTCTGCTGCTGCTAGCTTCTCTTCCTTTAAGAAGCTTTTCTTGCCTTATGCTTTTAAACATTCCAAATCCAATATGTGCCTAAAATTAAGACAAATAACTCTTAATTAATGCAATTTAAACATTAAATGGACAAGAGTTTAGCAAATTATGTATCTAAAATTAATATATAATGCTCATTAACAACACCCACACTTAAATTGTTGCTTGTACTCAAGAAACTTACTTGGATCACATCCAACATATTCTGTCATTTCATTTTCAACGAAAATCAAGTGTTTGCAATCCTTTAAACTTCAACAAACTCACATATCAAGCTACTACATATATCATAATCTTTTCATCAATGCACATAAATAAAATCAAAGGTAGATATCCTTGATCAAAAGCAAGCACAAAATTAAAATGGAACTTCCTCACGATATTCACTCATGTCACTTAAGTGTATAAGGGTTGTGTTTCACTCAAAGCTTCTTTTCAGAGATTACACTACCATAGGATTGCAAATTCACTTATTTTCCAGTACATAGAGTACATGTCATTATGGATCAAAAGGGCTTTTACTAAGGGTTGTAATGGGGTTTAGGTCAAGGTAAAGTAAAAAGGGCAAAGGCTACTCACAAGCATTCACAAAGCACTAAAAAAAACTTCTGAGATGTGCAAATAGAAATACGGGACTACAACTACTCATCACTATCCAATGCTACTGTTTGATATTTTTTCTTTCTTCAATTTTTTTGTTTTTGTTTTTGTTTTTGTTTTTTTATAACACTAAACATAAAAGAAGTAAGTAGTAACACAAATAAAAAACAACTGAGTAGATATACCTCTAAAACATCTCAGAATAGCATATAAAACAAAAGTCTCTAAATCAAGGACATCAAATACTTAGAACTTCATTCAACTTGTGAAATGGTAAGGCTAAAAAGTTTTCAAGTTTCAATGCAATGTGATTAATATAAAAATAAATAAGGTCAAACGCTCAAGGGGGTAGCAAGGGAAAAATGACTTGGTAGGTCATTTAAACTAAAAGTTAAAAACAAAGAAGGCCTTTATCAGGTCTATAAAGCATGTAACTAGCAGTATTAAACAGGTTCAGAGTAAGTTCTGAAGGTAATCCACATAAGGAAGCATCACATACAACAAAGAAAATAAATGACTATGAGATGCAGTCATATAGCTCAAGACCTCATATGTGCTTAGATGAAAATCCATCAAAACTCCATACATTGCCTTATCACTCAGTATTAGTTATTGACTAAGTTTATGCAATCAACTACTTTAATCAATCCACATGGTTCATTATCCTTTCAAGCTACCTAATCCAAATTCACGCATGCAACTCAATTCTCCCTCCATCTACTTTGACAGAATCGTATGGTCAAATTCACCAAAATGTGACCTAAGTTAGCCACCAAAAGACTCGCAACAATTCACGTGTGCATCTCTCAACATCAACATCAATATCATAAATATTAGCATACACATAATTTCAATGCCCCACGCTTAATGTGAACATTGTCCCTAATGTTCAAGTAGTCAATACTCAAACACAAAGAGGGGAAACAGGAAGAAGAAACTTCCCTGAAAAAGAATCGGACAAGAACTCTATGCCACAAACCACGCAAACCCTAAAGAAAACTCAAAACAACTCAAAGAAATGCATTAAAATAGAAAGAAACGCAAAGGAAACAACGAGAAAAGAAAAGAAAAAAAACTGCAGTCTTACTAAAAGGCATGCACTGCGATCAAGGAGGCGAAGTGTCATGAAGAAACAATCACTCTTCAGAATTATCCACAAACCTAGGCATATATAATTTAGCTTGTTGTGTATTTACCTTGAAGGGGCTTTCATTTTCTCATTTTACCTCAAGAACCCCAAAAGGAAAGACTTAGATCACCTTAAATGGACCATACCACTTTGACTTAAGCTTCCTTGGAAAAATACAAAGACGAGATTTGTAGATCAATACCTAGTTGCCTATCTTAAATTCTTGGTAAAGGATCTTCTTGTCATGCCACTTCTTCACACGCTCCTTATACAACTCCGAATTGTCATAAGCATCCAACAAAACTACACAAGCTCGTGAAGCTGCATAAGTCTCTCAGCACCTGTAGAAGACAAATCAAAGTTAAGAAATTTGGTAGCCCAATATGCACGATGCTTTAATTCAACTGGAAGATGAAAAGACTTGCCATACACTATCCTGAATGGTGACCTGTCTATGGGTGTATTAAATGCGGTCTTATATGCCTAAATTGCATCATTTAGCTTTAAAGACCAGTCCCGTTTAGAAGCGTTAACATTTTTCTCTAGTATTTCTTTAATTCCCTGTTTGAGACTTCAACTTGCCCACTAGTTTGGAGGTGGTATAGAGTAGCCACCTTATGGGTCACCCTACACTTAGCTAATAAGGAATCAAAAAGTTTGTTGCAAAAATGTGACCCCCCATCACTAATGATAGCCCTAGGGGTGCCAAAACATGTAAAAATATTCTTTTGCAAAAGCTTAACAACTCCTCTAGCCTCAATTGTGGGCAATGCCTCTGCTTCTACCCATTTGCTAACATAATCAACAACAACCAATATATATTGATTGGAGAAAGACTTAGGGAATGGTCCCATGAAGTCTATGCCCCAAACATCAAAAACCTCGCAAACAAGAATGTTAGTCAATGGCATGTCATGTCTCCTACTAATGATCCCGATCCTTTGACACCTATCAAAAGATTTGACAAACGTAAATGCATCCCTAAATAAGGTGGGCTTATGAGTTATCCTAAATGAACCATAATGCCTCCCAGCTTATTTACAATGACAATGGGATAACACAGAGGATATGTCCTCTTCAAGAATGCATCGCCTAATAATACCATCTACATAAATCTTGTAAAGCAAAGGATCATCTCAAAGATAACATCTTACCTCAGAAAATTTTTTTTTCTTCTGAGCATAAGAAAAATCAGGGAGATGGATATTACCTGTAAGGTAGTTTATATAGTCTATAAACCAAAGAGTGACTGTCATAACCATCAGAAGCTAATCAGGAAAAGTCTCCTGAATGTCCTTCTTTGTTGCACTCTCTATGTAAGCTTCATCTAACTTTGACAAATGATAAATTACAAAATTCTCGACTCCCTTCTTATCCCTCAATTCAATGTCAAACTCCTAGAAAAGTTACACCCAACGAATTAGTCTTGGTTTAGCATCGGGTTTTGTCATTAGGTATTTCAAGGTTGCATAGTCAGTATGCACAATCACTTTAGACAAAACCAAATATGAGCGAAACTTGTCAAAAGCGAACACAACCGCTAACACCTCTTTCTCCGTGGTGGTGTAATGGCGTTGTGTGTTATTCAGTGTCTTACTTACATAAAAATGGGATGAAAGTTCTTACCTTGTCTTTAGCCTAAAACAACATCCACTGCATAATCACTTGCATCATACATTAACTCAAAAGGAAGAGACTATTCAAGAGATATAAGAATAGGTACTGCCACAAGCATATCTTTTAACAATTGAAAAGATGTCAAACATTTATCTACAAAAGCAAACACAATATGTGCAGTCACAAGCATATCCTTTAACAATTAAAAAGATGTTAAACATTTATCATCAAAAGCAAACACAACATCTTTTTCAAACAACTCAGTCAAAGGTCTAGCAATCTTAGAAAAATCCTTAATGAACCTACGATAAAAACCAGCATAGCCTAAGAAACTTCTAATGGATCTAACATTGTTTGGATGTAAATTTTTTTTAATGACATCAATTTTTGCTAGGTTTACCTTTATACCCTTGCTAGAAATATTGTGACCTAAAACAATGTGCTCCTGGACCATCAAATGAAAATTTTCCTAATTAAGCACTAAATGGGTCTCTTTACACCTAATCAAGACTTTCTTTAAGTTATCCAAGCATGTATTAAATGAAGTACCAAACACAGAGAAGTCATCCATGAAAATTTCAATGTAAGATTCAAGCATGTCAGAAAAATAGCCATCATGCAACTTTCAAATGTAGCCGGAGCGTTGCATAACCCAAATGGTATGTGTCTATATGCAAATGTACCATAAAGATGTAAAATTTGTTTTTGCTTGATCTTCTGAGGTTACCAGAATCTGCAAATATCCACTATATACATCTAAGGCACAATAAAAGTCATGTCCAACTAATTTCTCAATCATCTAATCAATGAAAGGTAAAGGAAAATGATCTTTCCTCATGGCATCATTCAACTTCCTATAATCTATGCACATTCTCCACCCAGTTACCTTCTTAGTGACTATTAATTCATTTTTCTCATTTTCAATCACAGTGGTACCTCCTTTCTTTGACATCACCTGCACAAGACTAACCCAACCAGAATTAGAAATAGTGTAGATAATGCCTGCATCTAGAAGCTTTACTACCTCATCTTTCTCTACCTCCTTCATGTGTAGGTTAAGTCTCCTCAGGGGCTGCACCATCGCCTTGCTTCCATCCTCCATAAAAATACGATGCGTGTAAAAGGAAGGGTTTATAACTTTGATATTTTTAATGGACCACCCAATGGCCTACAATACTCTCAACAGCTGCTCCTCCATAGCACCTGATAAACAAGAAGAAATGATAACTGGTATGTGCTTAAATGCATTAAGATAAACGTACTTCAAATGACTCAAAAGAGGTTTAAGGTCAAAAGAAAGAGGCTCTTCAATTGAAGGCTTCAGAAATAGCTTGGTTGGACGTTGGAGACGCTCGTGTGCTCTATAATGTGTCCAACATGCTTGCTCCAACTCAACTCTAATATCCTCCAACTCTTCTTGCAATTCTTCCCGTAACTCTTCGATCATGCCTTGCGCTCCCCCTTCCAACAAACCTGCACAAACAATAGAAAAATTATCAGCATCAGAAGAATAAATATCAATAAAATGGCAAAAGTCAATAGTAGAAGGATGCTTCATAACATCAAACACATCAAACACTAGTTCTTTATCTTGAAGTCTCAAGATGAGCTTTCCATGGTCAAAAACTAGTCCCTTCAATGGCTATGAAAGGTCTCCCAAGAATGATGGAGATGTCTCTATCTTCCCCCATGTCAAAGACTAAGAAATCCACCGAGAAGATGAACTTCTCAACCTTGACCAACACATCTTCAATGACTCCCCTCAAATAAGTGATGGACCTATTTGCCTGCTGAAGCAAAACTATATTCAGTTTGGGCTCCACCAATCCTAACTTCCTGAAAATATAAAGAGGCATTACGTTAATGCTCACACCCAAATCTATTAAAGCCCTATCTATATTCAAATCACCTATAACACAAGGAATAGTAAAACTCCCTAGATCCTTAAGCTTCGGTGGCAACTTTTTCGACAATATAGCCAAACACTCCTCATTTAGCTTCACCGTGACATACTCCTCAAGCCTCCTCTTATTAGACAAAATTTCTTTCAAAAGCTTAGCATAAGAAGGCATCTACACTATGGCCTAAACAAAAGGAATGTTTATATGCAAATTTTTAAATATCTCAAGAAAACGACCAAACTACTTATCTAATTGTGTACCTTTCAACCTTTGAGGATAAGGAATCCAAGGTCTTACCGAATGTGTGATGGGTTCAGCAAATAACCTTGGATGATCCTCCTTTGTAGCTGGTCTTTGTAGCTGGTGCTTCCTTGGCCTCCTTGCTGCTCTCCCAACTCTCTTCTTCTTCACTCTTTTCCACTTCTTTATCCTTCTATTTCTCCTTAACTTCCTCAAGTTGTTCGCCACTCTTAATAATATTGCCTTTGCATATTCTCTCAGGTTGGCCTCAGTAGTGCTAGGCAATGTACCCGAAGGTCTTTCCATCAACAAACTTGCAATCTGGCTCATCTGATTCTTTAAATTTCTGATAGAAGATTCTTGATTTTGTATCCTAACCTCAGTGGTGGAGATGTACTTCAAGAGTAACTCTTTGAGATTATATTTCTCTGGTGGCGCAGGATTAGGAGCCTTGAATCCTGGAGGTGGCTATCTCTGAACATTAGATGATTGTGGTTGTGCCATCTGATTGTTTTGCCAAGAGAAGTTTGGATGATTCCTCTACCCTAGATTGTAGGTGTTAGAATATGGAGCCCCTCTCTATCTGTTATAATTGCCCACATAATGGGTCTCTTCTATCTCTTAAGCAAAAGTATTCCAAACTTAACACTCAGAAGAGGCATTGGAATCTCCACCACAATGATCACATATAGTACAACTCCTCATTGAAGAACTAGCTCCTCCTCTCACACTGTGCATAAGATTATTCAGCTTCTTCGTCAAAACATCCATCTAAGCTAATAAAGCCACTGTATTGTCTACTACACGAGCTCTTATAGGTCGTCTGGGATGCCTATCTGTATGATACTAAAAGATGCTAATGGCCATCTCATCAAACTACCTTCTGTTACAGCATCTATGGTACTCCTAGTCAATGGGGTCATTCCTGTATAAAAAGTATTAACCTACTACCATGTAGAGAATGCATTACTAGGACACTGTCTCAACATATCTCAAAATTGCTCCCACACTTCATATAGACTTTCATTTTCATATTAGGTGAAGGAAGTGATCTCATTCTTCATCTTTGCAACCTTGACAAAAGGGAAAAATTTAGCCAAAAATAATCTCATCATGTCATCCCATGTAGTAATCGATCTTGACTGCAAATTGGCCAACCATGCTCTAGCCTTATCCCTTAAAGAAAATGGGAATAACCTTAATCTCACCGCATCATCCGACGCTCCATTCTGCTTGAACAAATCACAAACATCCAGAATGTCTCCAAATGGGTGTTCGGATCTTCCAAAGGCAATCCTCCAAACTGAGATGCTCTCACCATGGATGTATTGCTGTGAGGAATCTCAAAACTTGTAGTTGTGATTGTCGGCCTTATAATGGGAGACATGGGTCTATTGTTATGCCCCATAGTCAAATCTATCATAATCAACTTCCTTTTCTCTTCAGGATGTGGCATCAACCCCTCCTCTGACTTTTGACCACAAGTGAGCATAAACAAAATGAAACAAATAATAACAGAGCTAAGAATGCAAAATAAAACACACCGAAGTAAAGTAGTTAAGCAAACAATTAAAATACGTAAATAAACAACGAAGCAAGAATTAAATCTGAGACAATTAATATCGTCTAACCTAATGACTCACAATAAGGAAAAATCTCCAGCAAGGACGCCAAAAACTTGTAGCGGTTTAAATAAAGTAATATAAACTAAATTCTATCTAGACCAACTAGAGGCAAGCGTACCCCATTAACAAGTAATATAAAATGATAGGAACCGGATATCGTACCCAAGGGATTTCAACACGCAAGACGATTAAATTAAACTATTCAAAATTACTCAGACGATCAAGAATTGATTGATTTGAAAATAAAATGAAATAAGTGAATCAAGGAAATATGCAAGATGCAAGGTATGAAT
>JANKYE010000225.1:28103385-28116736 GCA_032467995.1 Erythroxylum dillonii
CGGATACGGGTTCCAACATATTTGGTATCAGAGCAAGAAGAGTTTTTGAGGGAATCTGTATAAGTAGTTGGATTTCGAAAACGGGATCCAACAGCTACAGCCCAAAATTTTAAGCGACAGCAACCAAAATATCTTCGATTTGGCCCGATTGTCATCTCCTGCCCAAAATACATAGAACTAGATAAATTCTGCCCTTTCCACATGAATATTTACCCAAAACGTCAACAAAATCATTAATATAATTAGCAAATATTCACACCATCACCAACCATATCGTATAAAAAACTTTTTATTTTTGTTTCTAATTTATACATAAGTGGTGGAGATGTGATCATATTACAAGCATATGGTAAGAGTTTTACTATGCATTGAATGAGAGTTTGATACTTTTCTCCTTAAACACTTGACTATATTAAGTGAAATCTTGGTGAGGGTGTAAAGGTTTATGTTTTTTATTTCAACGCAGTTGTTGATGTGATTACTATTAATATGAAATTAGAAAGTTAATTTTAGGATAATTTGATTTTGATTGTATGTTAATTTGATTAATATGATGTGATGATTTATAGTATGGATAGATAGGTTAAGATAAATGATAGATAGATGTTGTAAGATTTATGATTTTGGTTATGATTTGCTTGAGGACAAGCAAAAGCTTAAGTGTGGGGAAGTTTAATAGATGCATATTTGAATATATTTATACCTCATATTTGATGCATTTTTTCTTGATGTTTTATCATTTTATTGCATATTTGGTACTAGTGCCTTTATAGGTTATAATCGCCTTCATGGACAAAAAAGAGAAGAAATGGGATGAAAATGCGACATAAAATGAATTGAAGCAAATAAGGGATACAAGGTCGTGTCTATAATCATGTAAGTCTCTCAGGCCATGTAGAATCGTGAATTCTGAAGAATTTGGGTTACAAATAGTCTAGTGCATGACTATGTATCAGATCGTATATCTCCTAGAAACCCTAAAAATTACTATAAAAAGACTTTAGTGGAGTAAAACTAGGAGAGCAAACTTTTAGAGGCGCTTCCAGACATAGAGATCATTCATAATGGGCCATATTGAACCAAAGATGTGGAAAATGTGAAGAAATCATCAAACGATCCAATAAATTACAACATCAAACCTCTACCTTACAAGAACATTCGATATAAAATAAGGGAGATTTAAAAATTGTGAACTTTTTGTTTTCTATTCGTTTTTCTTCTTATTTATGTTTGATTTTATTTTCTATCGTGTGTAACTAAATGCTTTGTTAGTGTCTAGGTGTAATGAACCGTAGTTTGTTCTACAATATGTTTTAACTCTTTTATTTGATGAAATTGTTTTGATTGATCTATTGTGATTTAATTATGTGTTTAATATGTATATTCTAATAGATCGAGAATATTAGTACATAATATGATTTCATAACGAAGAGATTAAGAAATCTTGTGCATGAATAAATTTATTGTAATTGAAAGGAGCTGATTGCAAATATAGAGATAGATCAATATAAATCCTCTAGATTATGGCCAAACCTAATAGCGGAATTAACAAATCGGTAAAGCAATTTTAGAACCTTTACCCTGAGTAATTCAATTAATAAAACTAAGGTTAGTTGTTAGTAATTGTAAGTGAGTTATTAGCATACAATAGGAATTTTGATGGTACGATAATCAATAAAACAATTACATAATAAAGGTTAATTTTCTAATGTTTTTAAGGGGGATTCATTACTTAGGTACTAATTTTTGATATTGATTGTTTTCTAAGTGATTTTCTTTATTCTTTGCTCATTATTGTTTCTGTTTATTTTAATTTTTTAAGTTTATTTTCTTTATTAAAACTAAAATCAAATTCGTAGACTAGATAATAGGAACATGGTAATTGTTAGGATTTATTGTCTTCGTGGGATTTAACTCATACTTGCTTGTGTTAGCCACAGCTTCACCGTGCACTTGCAGTTAATTTAAATATTGGCCCTAAGTTTAGGTCAATCAATAAGTATTGAATAACTATTTACTAATGTATCATAAACAGGGTCTTTAACTCAGCTTTCATGAAATAGGTTCTTCTAAAATCTTACCTTGTCTCAACATGTTTACATTCTTAAATATTAGTAAGGTGGTCATTGACCATTTTCTGCTAAAAACATTATTGACTATAAAATGAAAATTCTTAATGATGTTGAGTTTATTGTGGCTTTTTTTATTGATTACAATTTGCATTTTCAAAAATTTTGTTGGTGCTTTCTTTTACACATATGTGGCCTTTGGCTTTTTACCACTTAGTAAGGTTGGCTTTATAGTGAATCACATAGATATTGCTTTAAAGTATGCAAGGATAATATCAAACATTGCTAGTAATTTAGCTGGAATTATTGGTGTTGATTTAACTGGCAAAATTCTTGAAGCTGTCAAAATTTGCCTTTTGGTCTTTCAAATCCTAAAAGTTGAAGGGTAGTTCTTATTACACAAGGTTGCTCTGCATTTTTAGTAGTGCAAGGAGAACTATAGACAAGATTAGGGATCAATTAGGGTTTAATTAAAATAAAGATTAGTGGAAGAAGAAAGATTTAAAGAATAGATTTATTTAGTTTACTTAGAATTGCTTGACTGATCTTATAGTCTACATGTCCCTTTATAAGAGGGTTGCCACCTCCAACTAATGAAACCTAATGTAGTGACACTTTAGGGTACTAATTGTTCTATTTTATAAATGTTATGGGTGACTTGGTATTGTAGATAATGGTAGGAACTAATTTAGACATTTAATGAAACATTAAAGGGCAAATCATGCTTTTTACCAAATGGAATCTATATACACTAACGAAGTATGGAATTTTGTAGATGCTACTGATGGTATTGTACCTATATATATATATATATATAGGTTGATGACTAAAGGATACAAATAAAGCTAAGAAGTTGATTTTGATGAAACCTTTCTGCCAATAACTATGCTTAAGTACTTAAGGATCTTGTTATCTATAGTCACATATCATGATTATAAAATATGATAAATAAATGTCAAAATATCATTTCCTAATAGAAATTTTTTTTAAGGATGTATACATAACACAACCTGAAGTTTTTAACTGTAAAGAGGTTTTTTAACCAAGTATGTAAGTTGTAAAATTTTACTTATAGACTTAAGCAAACGTCATGGAGTTGGAACATTCATTTTGATGAGACATGCATACAGCTTAATTTTATCAAAAATATGGATGAATTATGTGTCTATAAGAGAGTTAGTGGGAGTGCAATTTTCTTCTTAGTAATATATGTTGATGAAATTTTACTAATTGGAAATGACATACCTTTCCTCCAATTTGTAAAGATTTGGTTGTTTAAGAACTTTTATATGAAGGATATAAGAGAAGTGGCCTATTTATAGAGATAGAACAAAGACATTGTGTCACTTATCTTAATCCACACATAAAGACAATAGCATAAAAAATTCCAAGCGAAGATTCTTATTCATTGTCATATGGGATTTCTCTCTCATAAAGGATGCTCCAAAGATACAATGAGGGAGATAAAAAGGATTATGATCCATACACTTTGTTCATTGGACAAATCATGTATGCAATGTTATTTACTAGACTAGATATATCTTATACTTTGAGCGTAATGTACAAATTTCAAGCTAATCCTACTGATAGCCAATGGATGATTGTGAAATTTATATTAAAGTATTTAAGAAGAACTAAAGATGATTTCTTAGTATATAGAGTAGCTGAAATAGGAGTTTAAAGGTATTCAATTGCTAATTTCTAATTTGATCCTAATCATAGCATATCACAATTAAGGTACATCTTTACTTTGAGTGGTGGTGCAGCAAGTTGGAAATTTTCCAAACAATCAACCATTTTTGATTTTATAGCTGAGGCAAATTAAATTTCAGTGTCAAAGGTGACAAAAAAAACAATTTGGATCAAGAAGTTCATCATTGAACTTAGAGTAATTCCTAGTATTATTAAGCCAATAGTATTGTACTATGAAAATAATGGTGCCATTGCATAGCTAAAGAAACATAAGTCTCATGATCAGTCTAAAAATGTACAAAGAAGTTTCAATTAATCACATAGATAGTGGAGCCAAAAGAAATTATATTAAAGCGAGTTTCTAATGAAGAGAAGTTTGTATATCTTCTCACTAAGTTATTGTCTAAAAAAAATGATCAATATATAGATAGATATAGTATTAAATATATAACCTATTGACTATGGTTCAAGTTAGAGATTGTTAATTTATGCCCTTGTAATCAATCAGTTGGTTGTACTTAAATATATGACATTATTATTTTTAATCAATGAAGCACTCTTTATCTTCATATATTTTGTTAATTATATTTAATGCTTAATAACAAAAATAAAATCCTCAAAGTAAATACTATATAATTGAATGTATAATGAGATCATAATTATAAGATTCAATTTGTATATATGTATTATTTTTAAATCGTTCCTAGTTGTTGTTTCATCAAAACAAGATATTAATAAAAAATAAAATTAGCACACTTTTTTCTTATGAAGAAAGTAATTGATATTATAAATTAAAAGTATGAAGATACTTAAACAAATGTAATGATGCTTATTAGAGATTAAATTTACTAAAATGGGTAGTTTATGAGAATTTCATATATTACTTATGTGCCTAAAGATTTTTTCATTATGATGGTTGTATAATTAATTATTAAAATTGACATTACTAAAGTATCTCATGTAAGAATCACTATTTACCAAAATATCTCATGTGAGAATCACTATGTATTGATACTACTTATAACATATTATATTTAGGATAATTCAGACTATAATATTTAGATATAGTATGAATTAAATTGAGATAGTTGAATAAGTCAATAAAAGATTCATTACTCTAAAATAAGGGAGAATATATTCAACCGTTCTTAATTAATAGTAATTTAAAGAATTCTCTGGTTAGAGTAAATTAAGAATTAAAATGGTGTTTTTAAATATCGATTATAAATTAATTACTAATTAACAAAAACGAACATTACTGTATTTAAATAATGTATATACTAATTCTATACAATATGTTAAATTAGAATATCGAATGAAAAAAAGATTAAATTGTACGTTATAATTATACATGAACAAGTTGATCAAACTACTAATATTTCTATTATTTGGGTGATCTGTTAGACATCAATCTTGATCAATAATTATTTATTACTTAATTGAAAATAAAAAATAAATTAAAATGAGTATTAATGTATATAATTCTAATTATAAATTGGAATTGAAATTTATAATCCTTGCAACATATTATAACCATAATAGGTCACATAAAAGAGCAGTTAAAGAGACAAATTTTAATTTAAATTAAGGTGGACTTAATTTTAATGTTTGAGAAAATTTAAGAATCAATTATGAGATATTTAATTTATTAAAATTACACTGTAATTGTAGACTATAACTATAATTAGAAATTCAATTTTAATTGGAAGAAACCCTAAAGTCTATTTCCATAAATAGGAAAGACCTTAGGGAGGTAGCACTGTTGTATTTTTCTCTTAAAACATTTGAATTCTTTTTCTCTAATCCATAAATACAGTTGGAGATTAAACACATGAACAGCTTGCAATTAATAGTTTGTGAAAAAAAGCTCCACAAAATTTTGAATAAGGTATATTTCTTTAATTTTTTATTCTTGTTTTTCAAGTTATTCAATGAAAAAAAGAAAATTTTAAATATTATTTTTCTACTTCAATCATAGTTAATCTTTCAACATGGATCACTATAATAAAATAGTAATTAATGAACAAATTATATTTATATAATCAGTTTATCATGAATGATATTCACCAATCACCACATCCGAGTGATAGGAAACTTAAAACTACAACTGAAGGCAGTATTCAGCTGCGAACAAACTCAATCCACTTAATGAGAATAATTATTAATTTTCCAGATGCTGCAATCTAAAATTTAAGGCAGAAAGTGTTTACAATTGAAATTGCAAAAAGCTGAATGGCATATTCCAGTGAAATTACGTTGATGATTTAAGCCTATTTCCAAAAGGGTTAATGTTGTAAGGAACAACCTTATATTTCAAAGACCAGAAACAGAGACAGAGATAAGAAAGGCTAAGCATATATTAGGTTCTGTACCAGGTTGTTAGAAAACACACTATGTACCCCCCAGGTCATATTCGAGTTAATATCGACATATAAGTGTCACCTTTGTGAAGTCGAGACTCTTTTGAGTCGAAGATGGGCGGGATTGCTTATCTCTTGCGCTTCGACTTCAAAGATGTTACAGATTGGGAGTTGCTGTGCCAGTTTCTCTTCCTTTGATTGATGAACCAGTTGTTAATCTGTTTTAGTTGCAATCCTGTCTCTTCCACTAGTTTTGCCTTGTCATCTTCCTGCAAATACTCTTTTTGTTAGACCTCATGCTTAGTCAGCCACTTGTAGTGATGAAAATTGTAGACTCTGTTTCACGTACCCTCCACAAAGGGTAGGCAAATAACAGAGAACAATATCACTTCATTGTTTATAAACATGTTATATTATATAGTTGCCACGTATAGACTGATCAAAATGAAACAAAACAAAAAACTGCGCTTTAGTTTGATCAGTTAAGATGTAATTTATGTTGTCCAACGAGGATACACGCATAGCCACTGGGTGCCATTCTGGAAAAGACATGTACACTCTACTTAAAAAATTTACGAGTTAAGTGTTAACGCAAGATTATTATCTTGGAAGCTTCTATGGACTCTTAATTGAAAGCAGAGAAGAAATTACCCCATTTGTTTCTTGTGATCAGTAAATATTGCAAGCGCAGACATTTGAATTCCAAAAGTGAGAATAAGACTCTTACAGTGGGGTAAGGCCATTTAGAGTGTTGCTGCCACCAGTTTTTGAGTACTGTGGTAGTGTCACCAGGTAGTTTTCCAGCCCTTCTTTTTCTCAATATTTCCTCCCTCACATCTTCAATTCTTGATTTGAAACCCTGCCCAAGTAATCCATATATAACCATGTTACCTACATTAAGTATAAATAAAGGGGGGCAAATAAACACTAGCATGCAGTTGATCATAAAGTAACACACCTGCTTTAGTTCTATCTTCAGTTCCTGTCTAACTCTCTCCATGAGAGACCTTTCAGATTCTGTAGGGAGAAGAGGGCCAAATCCCATCAAGTCATGACCATCACCACTCGATTGATCCAAAGAGAAATCCATTTGCAGGTCATCCTCGTCATCCGACATAGTTGCACCTGTTCCTTCACCTAGTGTTACACCTGAAAGAAACCTTTACGCGTTATTTCATTTCCTTTTTGTATAAATTATGCAGTGACACTCCAGAGTTCTGTACTATTAGAAAATGAAGATTACTCTTCAGTTCTCCTTGGTATCTATATTTAGACTTGTTCAAAACAAATTATGAAGTATCACTTCCAAGTGAGCTTTAAACGATAAATAATTTCGAGCAATCAGTTAATAAAATTTAAACTAATCAAGTTGCTCATAGATGAAATTGAATAGCTCCTGTATGGCACCCTGGGATTTCATAAACACGTAGAATAAATTGCACCAACTCCTTGAACAGGTACGTAATGTCTAACTCTAAAACATAAGTTAGCAAATATATTTTCCATTACTAAATTCTATTCCATTTGGTCCACATGAAGTTCTCATTTTACTCTTTCCAACAATACGACGTTCACCAGTACTTCAAACGATTTATTGAAATGGTCGCACATCTGCTGCAAATTCTGTGCTCCAACTTGTCTTCAGTGTCATGGTATCACGTTTTAACAGCTAATTGGTTCATCGGCTTCATAAGGAGCTCTTCTTCTTATTATTAAATTAAAATATAGGTGACATAGGGATCAGGGAATCGTAGCTCTAAGTTCCAAGAGTAATCTTAGATGCCTGAAGCAATCGGTCAGACAATTGTTAATTGAATGATTCTTCAACAATATATGCTTGTTGTGGTTATAACATTATAGTTCGTAGAATGATACTTTTAGTTGACGAGCCCAAGAAATGGAGGGTGGATATGGGAAGCAACGTATCTCCTCCAATTTATAAGCTGATAAATGAAGAAAATACGCGTTTAAATACCTAAATTAATCCAATAGATTATATTAGGTATAAAGTATAGATGACAATTGCATTGTAAGACATAGAAGAAGTTAAGTTTGTTGGACATGGATCGTATAGAGAAAAGCAACAAAAGCAGAAGGAAAGTGCCGACTTTCTAGGAACAAATTACCCAACTTAGGTAGAACCGGGACCAGACATGCGAGGCCTCTATTAACTAGTGCAGTTGTCACGATTAACTAAGATGTGTTGTAATTACATGGGTGTAACTTAAAAGAAAATTGACAACACCAAATAAACAAACAGATAAGGTTTATGCCTATCAACCTTCACAGACCAGTTAACAATTTCCTTATAATATATAATATAGTCCAGAATATCCATATGATCTTATGACCTTCCTTCACCGGACTAACACCTCTCCAACCATAAACTACTTAAGATTTTTGTATTAGTAGGACCTACAGCGCAAGCCTGCTATGCAGGAATATTATTCTCAAACTTAAAAGAAAACCAACAGACAGCTTGCTGGCTAATTCTTATCCTTCATCTGCCTACCAGACTCATCAATCAAACATCAAGGAAGGAGAGAATAAAATATCTTAATCGCCACCAAATGGTAATTGTTTAACATATGAATATATACTTTGTGACAAGTGTTGGACACGAAACATTCTTCCTTTATTGCACTTGGTAATTTCCAAAACCAAGTATCTACAGATGACAAAAATTAATAAGCTAGCTACTTAATTGTTTTTAGTTAATAAACATACATGTGCCTATATGTTTCACTACAAACAAAGTAAAATATCTGAGAAGGTTTTCTTGGGAATTGAGATCGTGTAATTCTTGATTAAAGTAAACTATGATGATAGTGAAAGATCATGAAAGTAACATCAACGATTATCAGAGCTAGAGAGATAAGAAGAAGAAGAAGAGAGAGAATGCAAACCAGTGAGAGCTTGCAAGGTATTTTCGATTTCACGGCAGGCCATGACAGCTTCAACGGCGTGTACTCTCACATGTTGTTGAAGCTGATCTTTGAAGGTACACAACACCAGCAAGTATTGTGCCTGTAACACACGCATAGATCGAAAACAGTCAAGAAAGAAAGGAAACTTTCTCCAAGACCAAGTCTAAAACAAATAAACTAAACTAAACCAAGGGTCATTTACTCACCAAAAAGTTGTCCAGCTCTTGCCTTTCATGCGGAGATAGTGAGTGTCCATGATGATTATGCTGAGAAGCATAAGACCTCAGAAGCTGATGCGACTGTGAGAGCTGAGCATCTATAAGCGGTAACTGGTCAATTGGAGTAGCCACTCGGAGACAGGAGACATGAGCTGCTAGTAGCTGTTCGTAAAGTGGGTGGGTGGCTATCTCCGCCTTAAGTTGGCGGCTCTGGTCACCGGAGACTTCTCCACTGCTTAAACCACCAAGTGCAGTACCACTACTGCCGCTGCCCATCATGCCCAAGCTTGGTTCTTGCATATTTCTATATTATTGTTATGTATTATGCCTTTGTCTGTATGTATATTGAGTTGGACGCTCAAAGTAAAGGTGGAGAGGTGTACAGAAATAAAAGGAGGGCTCTAAATAAACCAAAGCGAGTTATCTGTTTGAGGGGTTTTCAGGACCACAAAGAGAGAGACCGTTGAGTCTGAGACAGGTACAGTGTTCAATATTGGGTCTTTATAGACAGAGAGAGGGATAGGGTTAAAGAACAGTGTTTTCTTGTTAATGGTGTAAGGGAGAAAGAGACATGGAGAGAGGAAGTGGCATATTGGGATCTGAGACACTAACTTTCTGCACCACTTCTGAGTTATTGCAGAAGTTTATAAGAAGACATCCATGTAAATGATTAAAAAAGAAAAGGACCAAAAACATGAAACATATAGTGTATGTAAGAGAGAGAGAGAGACGAAGCTTTGAAAGAAAAAGAGTTAAGATAGAAGCTGAGGAATCATTAGCATGAAAGGGGTTGGAGAAGGGAGATCAGATAAAGCTGCTTCTGGTGGCCTGACAATTTTTAATTGCTTTTTGTTTCCTTTTATTCTGCTTCTTGTAAAGTTCTTGGGTCATAAATTATAATTTATCATTTTCTTAACCCAAAAAAAAAAAAAAAAGTGGGTCTTGGCTAGGCACGTTAATCAGAAGAATACTGTACACTAATACTATTCAGTGTCTTGTGTATAAAAAAAGAATGAAATTTTCTTCAAAACTAACGGAAAATATCACCATTTTCAATTTGGATGAGTAATGTAATGGTGTAGAGAATTCACTTTTTGGGTAATAGGTCCCCATCCATGGATGCTCAGTATCTTTCCAATCTCAAGGACAAAATGCCTCTATCCTTTCATTTCTAAAGCGACTCACATCAGTCTTTATAACCAACGTATGATGTATCCACAGATTAACAGGCACAGCGGGCCGGACAACAATTTTTTTTGGAAAAAAAAGATGGGTGATGTTAGAGTTTTTGTTAAGAAATGTGTGTGGATGAGATTTTCTAATTCAGTGGAAGAAGTAAATTATAGGAGCACAGAAGATGTCATCTCAATAAAAATAGATATTGCGGAAGCTTTTCGAAACATCTCAAACAATCAATTCACATCATCTTATTCTTACGTTAAACTTATTCAAGCTAAATCCAAAGTTAGTTTCTTAGCTGATAGTTTTATTTCTAAGTATTGATCAGAGGATATATGAAAATCAGAAACCGAGAAAATACAGAGGGAGAGGGAGAGGGAGAGGGAGAGGAATAGGATGGTGCTCCATCCACTAAAGAAGAAAAAATAGAAGCAATCCCTTTAATCACCAAACCAATAGGTAATAGGTATCTAATATCTAAATTATTTTTATTTAAGAAAGTCGGCTGGGAGAGGGTTGAGCTGTCCCCCAGAAATTTTAAGACACGTTAGTTGAATAGGAAGAAGATACCCATTGGTTGAGTGACCAACCACCAAATATTTGCGTTGGGTTGTTGTGGCAAATTGCAGGTATAGATGTTTGTTGGGCACCACTGTAGCTAACAACTAGGGGCTTCAATATGACCCCGTGATGGATAATTTCAACCGTTTGATCCGTCACATTCACATTTATTTTTTCTTATGCATCAATACATACATTATTCATTTTCGGTCACATTCACAGCTAACAATATAAATGTATTGCATGGGATTTTTGTTCATCACAAAATGCAGCCATTTATTATTACTCTACTCCATCACGCGATTTTAATTTCCTACAAGAATTGTCAATGAGGTATTATATGTTGGTGTTTTGAGGACAATATTGGAAATGTGGGTCCAACGTAATGTGTACACTTGGAGCTGGAGGAGTTTAACTTAAGCAATAAAAAAACACACCAGTTTAGTTTTGGTTTTTATATATAATTAGTAGGAGTAATTGTTTTCTTTTGATTTAGGTGGCAATTAATGATGCGTTGAGAACAAGGAAAGCTGGGTATTGAGGTGTTTTATCTAACTATATGTTATTCTAGTTCGTCAAGAAATGTATCATTTCTAGAAACAGAAATAAACCCAAAAAACATAACAAGTGTACCGTATTTTTCTCGGATCTAAATTTTATCTTAATTTCCTCTATTCCACTCATTGTTTATAGTTGTACGTTTCTCGGATCTAAATTCATCTTTCCTCTATTCCACTCATTTTTTAGAGTCGAAATTCACCACGTAATGCCCATATATGGATAAACAGATCATCAATTCAAGGCCTTAACGTTTTGCAATAATTTATGTACAAAAGAATCGTCAAGATGGCTACTTTTTCTTGCGTACATTCTTTTCAAACATGCATCCAAAAGTAATTTAAGGGGAGTTATAATTTCGAAATTGCTTTTATTAGAAAAAAAAATGCCTCTTCAATGAAAGTACCGCTGAATTGTTCATTATAATATGGATACAGCCTGCAGTCCCAAAGCAACTATTAGAATTTGTTGTAAGTTTTGAATTATGAATTATTGTTATATATATTAGTGAGAGATTGACGAATGAAGAACTCAATTATTTTTGGTTTAATCTACATATTAACGCAACAACGAAAAATTTTGGTTAATATTTTCATCTATACTAATTCACGTACCTGCAAAATGAAGATAATGCCTTGTGAGTGTCTAATAAACATCAATAGTACTGTCTTTTTCTGTGTCGTGGGAAGTACTGAATCATGGACTATGCGTCAGTACAATCTAACGTTGTCCTTAGTGTCACTAATACTGGAAATTTAAACCTTCACAATGTACAGAGCCAGTCAGTTCAAAGCCGGGAACATTGTTTCCTTATCTTTTTGACTGGTAAGGTATAGACGGTAAAGTCGTAAAAACTTTCGTACCCCTTGAAATTATTCGACTCCTCATTTAGCGAATCACTATTGCTTGTGGTTTGCTTGGAAACATATCACCTTCCCATCTTTCTAAGTGGGGAAACATTTTGATAAATAGGCCGGTAAGAAAGGGAGTAAGGAGAGAGCTGTATAAGATCTATGGAAAATTCTTCAGATCCAGTTCATTTATCTTCTAGTTTGTCTTTAGCTTAGTTACCTAAGAGTGTTAAGCGTGTTTTATCACACAAAAAATAGAAAATCTTGTTGAGATTACCCATGTATTTGTAGAAAATCGTATTTGTGAGTCTTTTTTACCATTGTTGAGTCCTTACAGTATATATTATCGTGACCGTTCTTGGACGAGAAGTATTAGAAGTGTGCTTTCTACCTCTAGACCTCATGTAAAGGAAATCATCCAAAGTTTCAAACTGGAAAAGAGTGATCTTAGATCTACAATAGCAGAACAGTACATAAAGCTTAAGATCCCTAAGGAGCTGATCGCCTTATGGAGAGAGCAATCTCATACACATCTACATATGGGAGTAATACGACTTGTTCTAACCTTACATGGAAGAAAAGGCCATTGCCAGGATTTCACTTCTGGACACTGCCTACAACAACGTATCAGAATGCTTTGATTGGTACTTTGCTGACAACTCTTGACAAAGGGAGTGTTATCTTCACCATAGCACCTGATTTCAACATTAGAATGGATGATCCTACTCTATCTGAACGTCTTCAAGTTCAGATCCAGATCACTGGAGCAGATCAAGATCCGAGTGCCATCATGGCTACTCTTCATCACTAGATGATCTATCGTCTTCAGAATCATTCTTTGGACTTACATTTTCCAAAGTCTACTTCAGATGCACTATACTTGGTTGCTGATGTTGCTAACAACCAGACAACTATCATTTAGATCCCGAAATAGTT
>JANKYE010000225.1:28259543-28291060 GCA_032467995.1 Erythroxylum dillonii
AATTTAAATTATTTTTAAAAAATAAAAAATTAATAATTGAAAGAAAATAACTCTAAAAACGTAACAAAAGACAATCTATGATGTTTTTAAAAACGTCACAAAAGACATTTTGCGACGTTTCCAAAAAAACGTCGTCGATTCCCTTACATTTTGTGACGTTTTAAAAACGTCGCAGAATGTTAGACAATCTGCGACGATTTTTATAAACGATGCGAAATGTGTACACTTTTAGTGACATTTTTATAAACGTCACGGAATGTGCAAATTTTTAGTGACGTTTTACATAAAACGTCGCGGAAAGCTTTTACCTACACCACATTCCGCGACGTTTTTTATGATGTTTTTTAAAATATTGCAGAATGTATTATGCGACGTTTTTTGGATATTTTGTGACGTTTTAAAAACGTCACAGAATGCTTCTTTTCTTATAGTGTAAAAGTACCATTGACAAGTGGATGGTTGATTGGCATAGCAATGATCTTAAGTGAAAATACTTATTTGATTGTATTATAAATCGAAGCTGACAAAGACAACTGATAAAAAATAACAAAAAAAATAAAAAAGAAATAGAAGTAGAAATCTCCGGGCGTGAAGCAGAAAGTGCTTGCTTGCTTATATTGTAGAAGAGAAAGGCGATGACAATGACAACTAAGAAAATTTTGATGAAGACCAATTGATGCAGGAAATTCCATATATAAAATTATAAATACTTGCTTGATTGTGATGTAGATTGAAGGTGGAAAGTGAGAATTGCAAACCTTGCTTGATTGTGTTGTAGATTGAAGGTGAAAAGTGAGAATTGCAAACTATGATATTTTACACTTTTTATCCTTAATCATATCAAATATAACTTTGTACATCATATATTTCAAAGGCAAGATAACTAGTAACACTGTTTTTTATTACAATTCTTTCATACATAACAGTACTTTGCCAGATACAAAGCGATTTCCTAATTAAATTTAGGAGATTGATTTTCCCTTCATATCAGAAGTTATTTCTTCCTCTATTTCAAATGATATCAAGAGGTTCCCTCCCATTTTTCTCTTGCGTTAAGCATCATATGATTTGGGATCCTTTAAAACCTTGCCCTAAAGTATTACCACGCAACTTTGTTTCTGTACAAATTTAATCAACGGGAACGTCCCCATAATTCCACATAATGAACAATTTTCTTATCCGAATAACAAACCGCCGTCACTTGCATCACTTCTAGCTCCAGGGAAGCAAGCAGGTAATTATAGACTAAAAAGAAACAATTACAAGGATAATTAGGGAATTAGATAAAGGCTTTACTCAATGTGAACCACAGACCGTAAAGGCTCGTTTGAGAAGAATGCCTTCAAGTTTGTGAAGATTAGCTCCTGTACTGCTTCCAAGGATTCTGGGGTGAGAACTGCACGATGTGGAGACAACACAACGTTTTCAAGAGCAAACAGTTCTTCAGGTACGTGAGGCTCGTTCTCAAATACATCAAGACCTGCGCCATAGATGTTCCCTCGCATTAAAAATTGCACTAGCTCCTTCTGGTCGATGAGAGCACCTCGCCCAACGTTAATGATAAGTCCTTCACTTCCCAGTGCTGTCATTACGTCCTTGTTGACAATGTGACGAGTTTTTGGAGTCAGTGAACAAGTGATAATCAGAATATCACTATTGGCAGCTAGATCACAGACACTGGAATAAAATGGGAAAAGAACAGATGGCTTCTTCTTCCTTGAGTTGTAAGCAATGGTACAGCCAAATGCCATAAGCCTTTTTGCAACTTCAGAACCAATGGCCCCAAGACCCACTATCCCAACTCTCCTTCCTCTCAACTGAACAATGAAATGCGCAAGTAAATTTGGTAGTAGAACGTAAGCTGAATATGCACTTATGTAGGCATATAATAACAAAGGCTATTGCCCTTGATCTGTCTTAAATACAATTTTTTCGTTTCTCATTGGTAGCCTAACTTAATAATATTGAAGTACTATAAAGGGAACCCTCCACTCCCCACCACATTTCAGAATTTGGACTTGGTTAAAACTTAGAAGTAAAAGATCATCTCCAACCATTTAACTCAACCTTGGGGGCGTGCCGTATACTTCGTTTTTGGTAACGCCATCCATTTCCTAGCTAGTTTCATAACCTGGATCTTTCTTATAAAAATCAGAACCTAATTCCTTCCATGTTGGTCCTGATTCCTAGTTCTATTTGTCACTTTATACTCTTTTCCTTGTGCAAGTTGTATAACAGACACCACATTGTCAAAATACTAGTTAACCGATATATATGGCTATGGCTCTAGGCAGGATTGTATCAGAGTTTCTTTTGTGCAATGTTTTCATTGGTCACGCCCAACATCCTTTGCAAGTTTGCCCAACATGGCTCTGAATTGAGATGAACAGAATTGCTTAGGTTGCTGGGCTAGAACAAAAGGCGTTTCGTATAAACTCAATTCAACACTTCATCACTACCTAATTTAGTCTTCAATTGCTAACACAACTTGCGATATGTGTTAAGTGTCCAGAGATCTTGGATAATGTGGCAAGTAAGATCACAGTAGATAAACATTAGCTCTAAAAGATAAAAACTATATGAGAGGATCATCTAAAGATGGTGGAGATCATCATAGATATGGATGCAACATTCATAGATATATATAATCTCTTATCTTGTTAGTTGTGATGTGGATAAATCCTATCAGATAGAATCCTATTTAAATAAGGATGTCATCTTAGTGGATAATGTGATACAATCTGATTAGGATAAGATGTGATATAGCTAGATGAGTTCAGTTAAGATTTTAACTTAGCTATCAATCCGTGGGTGCCTATAAATAACTCATTTGATTCTTGCTCCACATAAGAGATACGGAGTGCCACAATATCCAAAAATGAGGAAAATTAGAGAGGGGGTAAAGATTGTTGTATTCTAATCCTTGTTTGATTGTTTTATGGATTAGTTAGAGGGTTTGTTGATTATGATATCAACTTTAGTTTCAATCTTGAAATTAACTTTGTGAGACAACTTATTGTTGCAAAAGGTGAGAGATTAACTTTTCCTGTAAATCTTTATAAATTCAGTATATTTATTTATCGATTTGTCTTGTGATTTTCCCCTTTACACTAGAGGGAGTTCTTTCTTGTCATTATATTTGGTTGATCATTTAGAGAATTGTGTATTTATCTCCCAACAAATTGTATCGAAGCCATTGTAATGGAAGATGGAAACACCTCTATTGTAAAGTTAACGTCATTAAATTAATCTTCATAGAGGCCTATGGTAGAGGACCTTTTATATTGTAAGGATCTCTTTGATCTTATTGATGTGGACAAAGGATAGAAGGATGATGTTTCTTCAAACCTAGAAAAGATGTCAGACAAAGAATGGGAAAATATGAAGTGGAAAACTCTGGGCATTATCAGACAATGGACTGATATCAAAATATTCAATCATGTGCCTAATATGTGTTTAATTGATTATGAATTTATTCCATCACTTTAGTTTATATTTGGTTTTAGGTACAATTCAGAAGCAAAGGAGCTAAAGTGAGTCCAAAGTACAATATTTGAGCTATTTTTCAAAGATTCACACTCATTTTTCTTCATAGAACAAGAAGAAGAAAGATTAGAATGAAGATGAGATAAGAAAGCACTAAAAAGAATGAAGAATAGCTTTGGAGACCCATAGAGGGGTAGACATTCTAACATCAGTTCAGAGGTGATATCGATGTTGAAAAACCCAATTAAACATATTTTTCATTATGTTTGTTATTCTTACTCTCTTTATGAATTGATTATGATATCTTGTGTTTAGTGAATTGGGTATTGTGTAAGAATGGTTGAATACTTTATTTGATTGTTTTTATGTATGAACCCATTGCTAGAATCAAATACAGTACGTAATCGTTGTTTTTCCGATCCATTTGTGGCAACTAATATTTTTAATCATTAGGGATAACATAGTATAGGTACCCGAGCTTGTGTGATTATTTCCTAGATTAATCTATTTTCCTAACTCGTAATGAGGCTGTCTAATTAATCTAGAGATCTTGTTCTAGGTTGTTCGATGGCTAGGTTTAATTAATGATTTCTTCTTAATTAAACACAACCCAAAGGAAAATCGGGGCTAACAAAGCTTGTTGTTAACCTACGAATAATAGTTTCTAAGAGAGGTATAAGGATAACAATTTAACAAAGTATGTTTAATTAAGTGTACGCCGAGATTGAATTGATGACCGAGTCCCTAATGCTTTCATCACTTTTTATCATTTTTTTAATGTATTCTTTAATTTGTTTTTATTATTTTAGTTCATTTTAGTTTCTTATTTTAAAACCAAACTGAAACCCCCCATTAAACCTAAACACTGATTCTTTTCATTTTAAAAGCTTTACATGCACTCTCAATGACATCGACCTAGACTCATCACCGCTATAGCTAGAGGTCTAGCTATTTTGGTTAGTGTTACGATGTGCTACATCAGTGTCTCAAGAAATGAATCCTTTTGAGCTATGAAAGAAGCTATAAGGTTTGTATGAAAGTAAGATTGCTTATAACAAGGCCTCTCTGATTAAGAGGCTTATGAATTTGAAGTTGAAGATTGGGAAATTTGTTTTAAAGCATCTAAGTGATTTCCAGGACATATTCAACAAGCTTACAACAATAAAGATCATTCTTGATGATGAGCTTCAAGCTCTGTTCCTATTAAGTTCGTTACTAGATAGTTGGGAAACACTAGTGGTGGCAGTTAGCAACTCAACTCCTAAAGGTATGCTCTCTTTGTATATAATCTAACAGAGTATGTTTCATGAAGAAATCAAAAGAAATCAGTAACTGCATCCAATTTGTAAAAAAAAATCCTATTGTTTCAAACTCATTTTTAAAAAAAATTTTGAAGGAAAAGCTTCGTCTACTTTTCTTTATATCTAGATGGTCTATCTATAAAAAAGATTAAGCTTGGATGAAACTAAGTGGAGATCTGAACCAACTGATGTTGAATGTTTTTTCTTCTTGTTCTTCTTTTTGATCTTGAAATAGAGAAAGCGAATAAAATGAAATAAAAATATATATTATATATGGATATATAGAAAGATCTTCCATCTGAAAAAAATAGTGTCTAATAAGATTTGAACCTATACTAAAAAAAAGTGCTTCAGCTAATCTTCCTCCTTATCAAAGAGTTATTAGTATTTACCAAATATGTTCCTATTTAACAGAACACTATTATGAGAAACTAGGAGAAGGACCAAGAGTAGGGGTCCTAATGGTTATGGCAAGTTTAAAAGTAGTTCAAAGTTTAAAGGTGACAAAGATGTGAAGACATGTCGCAATTGCAATATGCTAGGACACATTAAGAAGTTACTACTATAAGTGAAAGAGGGATCAAAAAAAGGAAGTTGTTGTTGATGATGATGATGATAGGAGTATAGCTGCAATTGCTTTAGGCACGGATGATGAGGTATCGTTAGTTTGTAAAACTAGTGAATACCTCCATGTCAGCAATTTTAGTTCTGAATGACTAATTGATGTGGGAGCATCCTATCATTGTATTCCAAAGGTGAAGTAGTTCTCAAATTACAAGAGCAAAAATTTTAGAAGTGAAAAGATGGGAAACCAAAGTTTTGCTAAAATTTTCAGTATAGGTGATGTTCGAATTCATAAGAATGTTAGATGCTTACTGAACTTGAAAGATGTACAACACATCCCTAATCGAAGGTTGAATCTGTTATCACTCAATGTGTTAGATAAATAAAGATTTAAGCACATTTCGAGGATAAGATGTGGAAACTATCCAAAGGCATAATAACGTTTGTCCAAGGAGAGTTATGTTGCTCACTGATAAGACATACTTAAAGGTGTGTGGTGGTGGAGAAGAATATATACTCAAAGAGAAAACTTCACCAAATCTGTGGTATCAAATATTGAGACATATGAGAGAGGAAGGATTAAATTTGCCAGTTAAAAAACCCTTATACCAATTAAGAACTCACAACTGCTTATTCCCTATGAATTTTTCGTGTTGGAAAGTAGCATATAGTCTCTTCAAAGAGAAGATATGTAAGGAAGTCGAAGTTATTAGAGTTGGTGCATTCAAATTTCTAAGGTCCTATTGATGAGGAGTCACGAAGAGGTAATAGGTATTTTATAACATTTATTGTAGATTCTTCGAGAAAGACTTGGTTGTATATGTTGAGCTCTAAGAGTTAAGTGTTTGAAATTTTCAAGAAGATTCATGCTATGATAGAAAAGGAAGCCGAAAGGAAGTTAAAGTGCTTGCGAACAGACAATGGATGAGAGTATACTTTTAAGATGTTTGAAGAATAATGTACATAGCATGACATAAGAAATGAGAAAACCAAACCAGGGACTCTGCAATATGATGGGTTTGCTAAAAGGATGAACAAAACCGTTATAGAGAAGGTTTGTTGCATGCTTATAATGTCTATGTTACCAAAGACATTTTGAGGAAAAGCAATCCAAACAGTGGTTTACCTAACAAATTAAGTGCCCTCAGTTCTATGAGATTTTGAGATTTCTACGAGAGCATGAACTAGAAAGGATCCCATATATCATCATTTGAGAGTTTTTTTTTTCTCAAAATGGATTCAGACACGTACCCAAGGATCAAAGAAAGAAGCTTGATTCAAAGTTCATACCTTGCATTTTTGTTAGATATGGTGGTGATTAGTTTGACTTCAGACTTTATGACCTAAGGAAGTAAAAGGTGACTAGGAGCTGAGATGTGGTGTTTTAAGAGCACGAGAGAATTGTTGATCTTCTAAGTGGAGATAAATTATCACGCTACAACTTATCGTATGGTATAGTTAACTCTTCACCAATTCCTTCGACCACTGAGCAATCTATAAGTGAAGAAGATGAAGTTTATGACAAAAACACATTGGTGGTGATCAGATACAATCTAATATTGAAGAGCTATATGAACCACATCTAGGCAATACCAGAGATGAATCCATTAAAGATAATGAGCAGGAGAGCAATAAGATACAGCAGCTTATAAAACACAACTTCAAAGGTCGACAAGGGAGAAAAGGTCTTTTAGAAGGTATCTATGTTCTAATTACCTATTACTTATTGTTGAGGGGGAGCCTAAGGATATGTAAGAGGTTGAATTTTGCAAAACAACAAGATACAATTGATTGAGGTCTGTGATAGAAGAGCAACAATTATTATTAAAGAAGGTTCATACAGATTTGAATAGTGCTGATATACTAACTAAAGTGGCTTCCAAAAACAAGAATGATTTTTGCAATAAGCTTGTCGAGATGAAACTTAAAGGGGAAGATTATTAAGCTTATTAAGTTTCTAGCCCTATTTTGAGATCTTGGATGATGCAGTAGACATCCAAGATCAAAGTAGATAGACATCATCTCCAAAAGATAAAGAACATATAGGAGGACCATCTAAAGATAGTGGAGATCTTCATAGATATAGATATATCATTTCTAAATAGATGTAATATCTTATCATGTTAGTTATAATGTAGATAAATTCTATTAGATAAAGTCGTATTTAGATGAAGTTATCATTTTAATAGATAATGTGATATAATCTGATTAGAATAAGATATAATCTAGCTAGTTGATTTCAATCAGGATTCTGACTTAGTTATAAAGCCAGAGGTTTCTATAAATAACTCATTTCAATCTTAAAACTTTGTGAGACAACTTGTTCTTGTAGGAAATGAGAGAATAATTTTTCTTGTAAATCCGTACTGAGTTTATGATTTGTTTGTCAATTTGCTCGTAGTTTTTTTCCCTCTACATTAAAGAGCTTTTTTTATGTTAAATCTTAGTATTTGTTTTATCATTTAATTTTTTATTCTCTTTTTTTTTGTTGCAACAAGGAGAATTCTTTCTTTGGTGGATCTTTTAGAGAGTTGTGTATTTATCTCCTGACAAGATGATTTTCTGGCCTCTACTGGTTCAGATGTTCATGATCAGTGATTCTTTTGAAGGCAATCCTAAAGATTCACCAAAATGACTCGATTGGAGTATTACTTGTTGCATTCCGTAGAACTTATAGACATTAGATTTTTAAAATTCAAGAGCAAAATGATTTTCTTGGCCTCAGATCCTCGGTCCAACTTCCTCTGTACCAATCCTGTCTTATTAATCTTAACTATCCATTTATGTAAGTCTCATATAAATGAATGATTGAAATTAATAAAATAAGGTTGGTACAGAGAAAGTTGGATCCTGTCTTGGTTTTCCTACCCTAATCAATCACAATTAAGTTGACAAATTTACTTTATAAACGAGTACAAAGGAGTTTTAGTTACAAAGAAACGAACCTTGGAACCAAGACGGTATTCTCCCTTCACAGGCCACATCCTTCCACGAACATACCTATCAGCTGCAGATATGCTCCTCAAAACATCAAGCAACAGGGCCATCGCATAATCAGCCGCGTCCTCTGAAAAAGCCAGACTAGCACTGGTGACTACGATTCCTCGTCGGTGACACTCCTGCAGGTCAACTTTGTCAAGGCCAGCACTAGAGCCCACTACAAGCTCTAAGGAAGGAAGGAAGCTAAGAGTTTCGGATGTCAGAGGTGTGTAACCTATGACGACAAGGGCTCGAACAGAGTTTGAGAGGGAAGTATCAATAGGCTCACGAGTTGAATGACAATCACAAGGGTCAAGTAAACGAAAGTGGTTCACTAGGCGATCTTTTAGTGGAAGACCAAATGATGGTTGACGATGCACATATACTAGAGGTAGATCGTCGTTTGGCTCCTGGCTTCTTGGGTTCTTGTTGGCAGCCATTGACGAGATGTGCTTATGCTATGTTATGTTTTTCAGAGAATGCTCACCTAGCTGCTACTTTTGGTTTTTGCATGTAGTTTAAGAAGAAATGAGTTGTCATGAATTAGACATCAAATTAAAGAATAGGGATATGGTAGTCCAGATTATATTGCATAATGTTCTTTTACCCAAACCAAATTCAAAGTTTGTTAGAATCGTTCTCTATCTCTATTGCCTCCATAAAATCAGGAATTATTCTATTGAGCCGGTTCCATCGGTGGGTACGCGTGTACTTTAAACCATCGTCGTCCTCCTGTCGCTATTAGGTGGCGGAAAAAAAAAAAGGAAATGTGCTACAGGTTATTTTATTACAATTTACAGGTAGGACTAGGAGGAGGATTCCTTGTCCTGACTATTTTTAATATATTTCAACCCGAAAGCTAAAAATCAATGATATGAAACAATCTCATTGTTCATTAAGGAGTTGGTGAAAGGCTCAACAAGTATTGAATGCTTTTTGATTATATATGTATATGTCAGGCACGTTTTCAAGTACCTCAATCACAGATTCCACCGATAAGTCGCTTCAGAAACTGAACTAGCTCCTTCTATTCACTGAGAACGCCACCATGATCTGTTCTTCTTTGCCAAATAATAACATAAAAATGAAGCAAAGTTGTCGATTCTAATTTATAGTGAATCCACTGCTAAGAACACCACTTCGCAACGTTAATCATTGGAATGAAAGTTGGGCAGCAGGTGTCTGGGTGATGATCACATCATTCTCAAGCTCAAACAGCTATTTGGGCACGTTAGGTTCATCGAGTCCGGCGCCACTGACATCTCCTTCCGTTAATACCATAACCAGTTCTTTCCCATTGATAAGGGTGCCTCACCCTACTCCTTACCTTGTCAATCCCTCCATAACATCCTTATTACGTCATTGTTGTTTTATAGCTTACAACCACAACGTTGGTTGTAGTGTAGTAACGTTATTTATTTTATACATATTTAGATGTATATAATAAAGTGCATAAGATAAATATATATTGCAAATAAAATTATGATGAGGTTATTCCTTAGGCTTTCAACCAAAACGTTTGTAACTCATATTCAATGCAGGAATTTATGCTTATGCAAATCATGAATGCATCACTCATATCAACTTGTCATGAACACATAAGTACATTAAATTGGTTCGAGTAGATCTAAAACATAACATATTATGCATTTTCACATAATAGTCTTGCGTAGCCGTGAACTTATGAAAGTACCTAAAGGAGCTACATGCCACTAGCGGACAGGCGAGAAAAGTTTTTTTGTCAAAGTACACTTGACTTAACTTAGAGGACCACCACAAACCTACATAATACATAATTTCAAAATCATGTAAGCTTGATGCCCAAAAAGGCACATTTCTTGAAAACTTGTTTATCATATACTTGACGTATATCTTGCAAACCATTCATGAAACATGATTTCATAAACATGCATTTTTTCAAAGATATCACCTTCATGGTCTTTTCTTTTTCAAAATCATCATTCAGATCATGTAGCAAACATATAGCAAATTTCATAAATCATTCATAAACAATAACGCGACACTTATGATGCCAATGAAATAAGAAAATTTCTTTGATTTAAAGAAAACAGTAGTGGCTTATAGATTTTATCACAAACATATACCCACCTTAATTTCCTTGCTTATAGACTTGTCTTGCTCAAAAAGCTTCTTTTCTTCTTGCCTCTTTTGATCCCTTTAAGCAATAACAAAAATTCCACTCAATAGGGTTTTCCATTGAAAATCCCCCAAAGCACAAACACTAAAATTGGTTCTAGAATACTTAAACCCAAACATTTTCTAAACTCCATGAGCTAGAATCCTTCCAAAAATTCAAGAGATTTAAAATGACCTTACCTTCATTCTTCACCAAATGAAGGGATCTTTAGCTCCAAAGAAAACTCTTCTCTTTGCAAACAACTTGAGGTATCAAAGGTTCTTCCCTGCTGTATCTTTAATGTGTACTCTATGAGATGATCTAACTGAAATAGGCCTCTATGACCCTTTTGATTCTTCACAAAATGAAGAAATATTTTGCTCAATTGGAAGCTCTTCTCTTTCTTTACCTTTTTCCCTTCTTGAGCAACCTCAAATCTCTCTTAGAGGCTAACATAATTGAGACCCTAGCTTGTTTCTCTTCTTTCTTTCATTCATTCTTTTTCATGCTTTGTCTCCCTTATCTCTTTTCTCATCCACATATTTGCTTCTCCAGAAATCTTCTCATTCACGTTTTCTCCTTTATTTATAAGCAAGACAATACTTCTTCTTCCAATTATGCCTTTAATGAGTCCAAAAAGTCTATTTTATCCTTCCTTATAGGTTTATGTTCTTTTAAACTTAAGTGTCTTGCCAAAAATAACCCTGAACATTCTATTCTAGACACTTTCTTCTAGAATGTGTTCCTCATTTTCTTAAGTTTCTAATGCCTCAAAAATCATTCAATCTGGTTTAGTGATTCAAAAGATATAATTCAACTATTTTTGGACTACTCTTGTCCATAACAGAATACTATGCACAACTTCCATCTGAAATTTAAACATCTTAGAGACTGAATTAGATTCCAATTTCTTCATACTATATGTATCTCCATGTCTCTAGTGTACCACAAATCAGAAATCATATCATTTGTATCAGTAGAGCTCCAGAAATCCTCAAAATATTGAAGTATATTCGGTGGAATAATACTAGTTCATATCATTTAAGAACACACTAACTCTACCTGTCCCACTCTTTTCACTCAATCTTTCTCCATTCATTTCAGATGGACATGATTCTTGGTAGAGATGTAGAGCAATGTCTTATGAATCCAATGGTTCAAGAATCAAGTCATTTGGGTGTCTAGAGAAGAAGTTATGGCCAAAGAATCAAATCTGGTTTTGTCCTCAATCATATTAAACCTGTCTTAGGAAAATTGTCATAACGTTCCCTACAGATATTGGACTAAGGTGTTCTTTGGATGTTTGGAAATAGGACTTCAAGATATACAATGCTTATGAAGGCTGAAAAGGCAAATTCTATCGTTTTAAGGGTCAAAAGTAGGAACAAACGATGTGATGTCATTTATAGACTAAGTGATGTCATCAGATGATACAGAATTATGCAAATTGCCATAACTTTTCCTACAGATATCGGACTAAGGTATTCTTTGTATGTGTGGAAAGAATACTTCAGGATCTACAACGTTTATGAAGACTAAAAAGGCAAATTATATCGTTTGAAAGGTCAAAAGTAGAAAAAGATAATATGACGTCATTTATAGACGAAGTGACATCATCGGACGATATAGAATTGGGAAAATTGTCATAACATTTCCTACAGATATCAAATTAAGGTGTTCTTTGGATGGTTGGAAACAGGACTTGACGATCTACAAGTTTATGAAGGTTGAAAAGGCAAATTCTATCATCTGAAGGGTAAAAAGTGGAACAAAAGATATCATGTCATTTTAAGAGGAAGTTACATCATCAGATGATACAAGGTTGGGAAAATTACCATAACTTTCCTAAAGATATCGGATAAAGGTGTCCTTTAGATATTTTAAAAGAGAACTTCAAGATCTACAACTTTCATGAAGACCTCAAAGACAAATTCTATCATCTGAAAGGTAGAAAGTGGAACAGAAGATATGACATCATTGTAAGACGAAGTGACGTCATCAGATGTCAGATGATACAAGGTTGGGAAAATTGCCATAACTTTCCCTACAAATATCGGATTAAGGTGTTCTTTAGATGGTTTGAAAGAGTACTTCAAGATCTATGACTTTCTTTTTAAGATCTCAAAGTGAGATTCGGCCTTGAAAAGGATCAAAAATGGAACACAAGATGACGATGAATAGTAACTAAGACGATAGCTGTGAACAGTAACTAAAATGATGAACAGTAACTAAGACGATGCAAAACTAAGACGAAGCAAAACTAAGATAATCAAACTAAGACGAAGTAAAACTGGGATAATGAATAGTAACTGAGACGATTCTAAATCGCTTTCTACACTCTCCAGAGCATCGCCCCTCATAAGGACTATAACTTTTAGCTCAGATGTCCAAAATTTTCATACTATATACCTTGGAAAGATAAAAGAAAGCCTTACATCTTTCTAAAAGACAACTTGGCCTATTTCTATCTAGATAACTCCAGAATTTCGTTTAAATTCAGAACATAAACTTTACATTCCTCCACTAATGTACTACACCCAGTTCTCAACTTCATGACAAATTTTCAAATTCTTAAAGACTGAATTTAAATTTGATGTCTTCATACGAAATGTCGCCATATGTTTCTAGTTTAATCTAAATCAGGAATCATCTCGTTTGGATAACTAGAGAAAAATTATGGCTAAAATACTGAAGCATACTCAGTGAACATTTTTCAGATCAACAACCTATTTTGCTTCAAAAATATTTCCTTAACACAACTTATACCAAGATCACCTTTTCTACTTCATTTCCTCCTCATTCTCAACTCCATTTCAAATCAGTGTCATCCATAAAGAAATTATAATCCATGGCTAATCATGAACACTAATAACAGAACATACACATATATACATATTCTTCGTCAATTTACTACACAAATTCAACTTCATTTTTTTGCTTTCGATTAACTGCTAACTTTCACCTTAATTCTTCCCATTTCAAAAACTCTTATCCTCCTAAAAACACCATAGCAAATCATAAATCTACCCACATTTCTCATTTTCTACTTTACTCTTGTCAAATAAATTATTGGTTCAAAAACTTTCATTCATTAGTTCTTTACTCATGACTAATCACCAAAATTTCTCATTCAATAGCTCTAATCTTTCACGAAAAGTTCGGAGTCTAACAATTCTCCCCTTCTTAAAAATAAATTCGTCCTTGAAATTCTAACCTGACGGATCTCTTCATATTAACCATAATGTCACCTCAAATTCAAGAATCCAATCACATAGTTAAATACCTTACATCAAACATACTGCATAAACTCTCAATAGCATATTCTACTTTTCATGCTTGAGTTTCCATCAGGAATAAGACTTTAATACTCACTTTTAAATCTTTTCATAGTCATTTCTGATTTGTTTCTTTATTGATCATTCTTAATATAAAACTTTCTGATTTGCTTAACCTAATTCAGTGAAATTCTTCTTTAAAAAAAATGATTGCTTGCTATAATCATCTATGTGGTTCATACAATCTTTATTAATCAATTGTTATCATCTTCGCATTATAGGTGTGCATCATCAAATTCATCCCATTCTATCCAGAGATTTATTTCCTATAATCACCAATTTAGATCTTACATAAATGATGCTTTGATCTCCATTGGTCTTTGACAATATTTGCTTTAACTCTTCTCATTCAATTCTTCATCTTTTCCTTAATCTCACTCGTACGTAAAATTATATCTTGCATGCATTTCTAACTTTTTCCATACTACATATCATTTCCATTCATTTCCTGAAAAGTCTTTTACGTCTATTTCATTTCCCCTTTACTATTTCCTCATTTCTGTCTCATTTTCCTATTGTCACCTTCTTGATCTTCCATATGCATATCCTCAATTAATTCCAAATCATTGATCCCTAATCATCATGACATGTTGATTTAATATCACAGACATATTCTTATGCTAAATCATAACTGTTATCACCTCAATTAAACAATCATGTTCAATTCCTAGTTCAACTTTTCAATGCCTCTTTACTTGTACTCCTTAAATCTTGTCATTTTCACCTATGTCTCTATTTCTTTCTCAGTCAAATCAGGAAAACCTTTTCACATCTATATCAATTCAGAGACATATCCACGACAGGATTATGTCACCTTATTCACTAACATAACCACAAATGTTGAATCTGTGTCTACTATATAGGACTATGCCATAGTTCTTATTGCTAAATATCCACAACTTTCCTTACCATACACTCTAACACGACACTATTCTTCTCACTAATTCTATTAGCCCAAACTCTTAATAATCGCTCTTGTGTTTGACACATATTCTGAAAGTTGCCCATGTAAGATCCTAATACTGGGCTCTATGTTAATTCTATTAGCCCGAACTCTTAACAATCACTCTTACGTTTGACACAAGTCCCAAAAGTTACCCACGTAAGATCCTAAAATTGGGCTCTGATACAACTCATGTTGGACACCGTTTCTGGAAACTTACCAACTTTTGCTTTGACACTACAAATGTTGGATCCCGTTTATTTCCATAATCCAACGCTTACGAATATCATCATACTTAACTTGAGCGTGTATATTACCTAGTAGGGTTATTACGTGAACCCTTATTAGGCATCATCCCACAAGGGTGGCATGCCCACAACAGTCAAATATCAAAACAAACTTATTCCTCTAACTTAAGCCTTTTTAATAAGGCAGTCAATAAAACAATACACAATCGAAACTTCAATCTATCATTTCATTACTCAAGCAACAGAGTTTGAGATACTTTATTTACAAATCAAAAGCCACACCATTGCCTTAATACATAAATACAAAATAATTAAAGTAGCAAATTCTTTATGCTCTTAATCACTTGATCTCTTAGCTATCACCTGAGGAGGGGACAGAACGGGAGTGAGCTTGAAAGCTCGTGGGTAACAGTTTATAATAAAAAAGTAAGCAAAAACCTTGAAAACATTTTTCTTGTCGTAGAAAACTTTCTTTGAGTTTATAATCACATGTTCCTTAGGCTTTCAGCCAAAATGTTTATAACTCATATTCAATCTAGAAATTTATGTGTATGCTAATCATAAACGCATCACTCATATCAACTTGTCATGAGCACATAAGCACATCAAATTGGTTCGGGTGGATCCAAAACAGAACGTACTACGCATTTTCGCATAATGGTCTTGTGTAGCCGTGAACTTATGGGAGTCTTTGAAGGAGTTCCATGCCACTAGCGAGCAGTTGGGAGAAGAATTTTTGTCAAAGTGCACTTGACTTAACTTAGGGGACCACCACAAACCTACATAACACATAATTTCAAAATCTTGTAAGCTTAATGCCCAAAAAGGCACATTTCTTCCAAACTTGCTTATTATATATACTTGACGTATATCTTGCAAACAATTCTTGAAAATATGATTTCATAAACATGCATTTTTTTCAAAGATATCACCTTCATGGTCTTTTCTTTTTTTAAAATCATCATTCAGATCATGCAGCAAACATATAGCAAATTTCATAAATCATTCATGAACAACAATGCAGCACTTATGATGCAAATAAAATCAGAAAATTTCTTTGATTTAAAGAAAACAGTAGTGGCTTATAGATTTTATCATAAACATGTACCCACCTTGATTTCCTTGCTTATAGACTAGACTTGCTCAAAAAGCTTCTTTTCTTGTTCCTCTTGCCTCTCTTGATCCCTTTAAGTAATAACAAAAATTTCACTCAATAGGGTTTTCCATTGAAAATCCTCCAAAGCACAAACACTAAAATTGGTTATAGAATACTTAAACCCAAACATTTTCTAAACTCCATGAGCTACAATTCTTACAAAAATCCAAGAGATTTAAAATTATCTTACCTTCATTCTTCACTAAATGAAGGGATATTTAGCTCCAAAGAAAACTCTTCTCTTTGCAAACAACCTGAGGTATCAAAGGTTCTTCCCTGCTGTATCTTTAATGTGTACTCCATGAGATGATCTAACTGAAATAGGCCTCTATGACCCTTTTGGTTCTTCACAAAATGAAGAAATCTTTGGCTCAATTGGAAGCTCTTCTCTTCCTCTACCTTTTTCCCTTCTTGAACAACCTCAAAATCTCTGTTGGAGGCTAACATAATTGAAACCCTAGCTTGTTTCTCTTCTTTCTTTCTTTCATTCTTTTTCATGCTTTCTCTCCCTTATCTCTTTTCTCATCCACATATTTGCTTCTCCAAAAATCTTCTCATTCATGTTTTCTCCTTTATTTATAAGCAAGACAATACTTCTTCTTCTAATTATGCCTTTAATGAGTCCAAAAAGTCTACTTTATCCTTCCTTATAGGCTTATGTTCTTTTAAACTTAAGTGTCTTGCCAAAAATAACCTTGAACATTCTATTCTAGACACTTTCTTCTACAATGTGTTCCCCATTTTCTTAAGTTTCTAATGCCTCAAAAATCATTCAATCTGGTTTAGTGATTCAAAAGATATAATTCAACTATTTTTGGACTACTCTTGTCCATAACAGAATACTATGCACAACTTCCATCTGAAATTTAAACATCTTAGAGACTAAATTAGATCCAATTTTTTATACCATATGTAGCTCCATGTCTCTAGTATATCACAAATTAGAAATCATCTCATTTGGATTGGTAGAGCTCGAGAAATCATTAAAATACTGAAGTATGTTCAGTGGAATAACACCAATTCAAATCATTTAAGAACACACTAACTCTACCCGTCTCACTCTTTTCACTCAACCTTTCTCCATTCATTTCAGATGGCTATGATTATTGGTAGAGATGTAGAGCAATGTCTTTTAAATTCAATGGTTCAAGAATCATGTCATTTGGGTGTCTAGAGAAGAAGTTATGGCCAAAGAATCAAATCTGGTTTTGTCCTCAATCATATTGAACTAGTCTTGGGAAAATTGACATAATGTTCACTATAGATATCGAATTAAGGTATTCTTTAGATGGTTGGAAAAAAGACTTCAAGATCTACAACGTTTATGAAAGTTGAAAAGGATAATTCTATCGTTTGAATAGTCAAAAGTAGGAACGTACGATATAATATTATTTATAAACGAAGTGACGACATTAGACGATACAAAATTGGGAAATTTGTCATAACTTTTCCTACCGATATCGGATTAAGGTGTTCTTCAAATGGTGGGAAAGAGGACTTCAAGAAATACAATGTTTATGAAGGTTAAAAAGGCAAATTCTATCGTTTGAACGAACAAAAGTAGGAATAGACTATATGACGTCATTTATAGACGAAGTGACATCATCAAACAATACAAAATTGGGAAAATTGCCATAACGTTCCCTTCAGATATCTGATTAGGGATTTCTTTAGATATTTGGAAAGAGGACATCAAGATCTACAACTTTATGAAGGCTGAAAAATCAAATTCTATCGTTTGAAGGGTCAAAAGTAGGAACAGACGATATGTTGTCATTTATAGATGAAGTGACATTATCAGATGATACAGAATTGGGAAAACTGCCATAACTTTCCCTACTGATTTCGGATTAAGGTGTTCTTTAGATGGTTGGGAAGAGTACTTCAAGATATACAATGTTTATGAAGGTTAAAAAGGCAAATTCTATCGTTTGAATGGTAGAAAATGGAACAGAAGATATGACATCATTGTAAGACGAAGTGACATTATCAGATGATACAAGGTTGGGACAATTGCCATAAATTTCCCTACAGATATCAGATAAAGGTGTTCTATGTATAGTTTGAAATAAAACTTCAAAATATACAACTTTCATGAAGACCTAGAAGACAGATTCTATCGTTTGAAGGGTAGAAAATGGAACAGATGATAAGAGGTCATTATAAGACAAAGTGACGTCATCAGATGATACAAGGTTGGAAAAATTGCCATAACTTTTCCTACAAATATTGGATTAAGGTGTTCTTCATATGTTTTCAAAGAGGACTTCAGAATCTACAACTTTCATGAAGACCATAAAGTGAGATTCAGCCTGGAAAAGGATCAAAAATGGAACAGAAGATGACAATTAATAGTAACTAAGACGATAGGTATAAATAGTAACTGAGACGATGAACAGTAACTAAGATGATGCAAAGCTAAAATGAAGCAAAACTAAGACGGTCAAACTAAGACAAAGCAAAACTGAGACGATGTACAGTATCTGAGATAATGAATAGTAACTGAGACGATGAACAATAACTAAGACTATTCTAAATCACTTTCTACACTCTCCAGAGCATCACCCCTCATAAGGACCATAACTTTTAGCTCAGATGTCCAAAATTTTCATACTATATACCTTGGAAAGATAAAAGAAAGCCCTACATCTTTCTAAAAGACAACTTGGCCTATTTCTATCTAGATAACTCCAGAATTTCGTTTAAATTCATAACATAAACTTTACATTCCTCCACCAATGTACTGCACCCAGTTCTCAACTTCATGACAAATTTTTAGATTCTTAAAGACTGAATTTAAATTTAATGTCTTCATACGAAATGTCGCCGTATGTTTCTAGTTTAATTCAAATCAAGAATCATCTCATTCGGATAACTAGAGAAAAATTGTGGCTAAAATACTGAAGCATACTCAGTGAACATTTTCCAGATCAACAACCCATTTTGCTTAAAAAATCTTTCCTTAACACAACTCATACCAAGATCACCTTTTCTACTTCATTTCCTCCTCATTCTCAACACTATTTCAAATCAGTATCATCTATAAAGAAATTATAATCTATGACTAATCATGAACACCAATAAGAGAACATACACATATATACATATTCTTTATCAATTTACTACACAAATTCAACTTCATTTTTTTGCTTTCGTTTTACTACTAACTTTCACCTTAATTCTTCCCATTTCAAAAAATCTTATCCACCTAAAAACACCATAACAAATCATGAATCTATCCACATTTCTCATTCCCTACTTAACTCTTGTCTATAAATTCTTGGTTCAAGAACTTTCATTCATTGGTTCTTTACTCGTGACTAATCACCAAAATTTCTCATTCAATAGCTCTAACCTTTCACGAAAAGTTCAAGGTCCAACATAAACACTTTCAAATTCCTAAGAAACAGATGGCATATGTATCCCAGGATTTTCTAGTGTAAATTTGGACACAAATTATAAGGCCACTTACAAAGCCTAATCTTGCTTTCTAGGTGAGATGTATTTTGTCATGCTCTCAATAGTTAAATTCTAAAATTACATATATAATATATTATTCAAGCAGTGTAGAATATTTATACCCAAACATATTAGTTGTCATAAATAATTTGGCTTTCAAAGATGCATAAAAGTAAAAGAACCAAAATGGAGGAGGAAGCAATACGGTTGGGAGGACAACTGATTCTAGGAGCAGGTGCAGAGCATCCTGAGATTTATAATTCAAAGGCTGTTTCAATCTTTCGCAAGAAACGCCATTATTTATAGTTGTCGAATATTTTTGTAGATGCGACATTTAATTTTGCTAAAAAATGGCAGCTAAGAAGGCTTATATTTTCAGGCCAATGTGATCTTAGGCAGATATCCTCATTGTATAAAGGAAATATTAGCTTTTTCCCCATTGATCGTGAGGACCGGGAGTTCCAAAAAACACATTGAAGAGTGCCATTTTGATTTGTTGTTCTTCTATTTCTAATTATATTCGGCGAGATTATATCATATCCAACAACGAAAGCTATCTATCTTAATGTTGATCATAATAAGTTCCACTAAATTGGGTGGAAAATAATTAAGAGAGCTCATACACGTAAGAAGTTGATTTGGTTGTATATATATTGTAGTAGTAGAAGAGGAATATTATAGTGCATTTGATTTATTTAAACATGCAGTACTAACTAGAAGTTTGGGAGTTCCATACTATTAAAGATAGAATGATACCCATTAAAATTAAAGTGAACAGTGCAGTGTAATGGTTGCAATGTCCTTATATATAAATATACGTAAGAAAATTTTCTGGGGATATGTTTTGAGATTGGGGTAGTTGTAAAGGCTGAAGGGGTATACATGGTGGCAATGGAAATGGATTGTTATTGGCTATTTGGATTGGCAAAGTGAGTAGTTGAGCCAGCAACGAAACTTGTATGGACTGCACCACCTACATAAGGATCCAACATATAGCAAACAAACTACAACTTATAATAGCAATGACTTGGAAATATTTCTCTTTTATATGTTCTCTGATTTACTGAAGAATCTCAAGCTCCATAGCCGTGCTAAGAATCCTTTTCCTTATTTGAATTTTTAATGAGGTTAGCCAGGAATAGGTTGATACTATATGATTTAAACTAGATTCGTTAGTTACAAGTACGAGCACAAAAATTAAGGAAAAAACATTAAATTGATCAGAGTATCCAAATCATATCTGAAAATTGTTACAAAAAACAAAAGCTTACATAGTATTGGTTCATTTATGTTGCATTAATTGATATATGTACTTATAACTTTCTTCCCTTTTTCTTTCTTGATCTTTCTACTTTTGTTAGATTATTCTAAACCAATTTTTATATAGATGAGATATCCACCGACGAAAATATTTGAGAAAAATAAGCAACATGTAAGGAAAGTAATAAGAATAAGTTATACACTACTACTAAGTACAAGTATCATTATATGGATTTGAAAACTATTGGCACAAAAGACTAGTCTCTCAACTCCCCACCTGCACCAAACCATCAAACCTTCTTCTTTGAATTTTTCCTCACCCGTACCTCTTGCTTCTCCTGCCAAGCTCCTTTTTCTTCTCCTTCATTTGCTCACTCTCCTTACTGAACAACTTCTTTGCCCAGTCTAAACCGAGTTTTCCCTTTTTTGGTAGCCCCTCTCTTTTCATCGAGCACCTGGTCCTGACACTTTACCAGTAACGGTAACATGTCATCAGATGCTCCATCGTTGCCTCCATCTCCTCCAAAGGTGACAAAGGACTTCCCTCTGCTATTTACCAACCCTGCACCACCTCCTCACAACCTACTTCAGAAGGTAGAAAAACCGACGTGGAGTTGCATCGTAAAAGATCCATAAAATTTCGAAATCCTAAAGTTCGTTCCTGGTGTCACAAAGGGACTAGTCTCCCCACTAGAAGTTGTGTTACAGTTAGGAGCTATCAAATGGTGGTTATCCCTTATACGCTACTTTCTCGATAAGAGGATGGCATACCCCATTGCTCAATGATGGGTAGATCTCAACTGGAAAAAATGGGATCTCCAAACCACTCTTATCACAAAAGACGACTTGTTTATATTTTTGTTCTCTTCATATACAAGGTAAACCTTTATTCTTGAGAAAATGGGAGGTGGGTTTTAAGTTGGATAGAATAGAGATTGGAACATTACCTATTTAGATTAACATGCATAAGGTTCCTCTTGAGTATTGGTCGTCGAAAGGTTTAAGGTACTTAGCCAACTACATGGGCACACCTTTTACCATGGATGAGAATACAGCAAACACCAAGGTCTATGTCAGAGTTAAAAGTAGGAAATGCATGCTTGAAAACATCCTTATAATGAGGTATAGTGAAGGTGGAAAGTTGACTAAAGACAAAATACATTTGTCTTACCTATGGAAGCCTTACATAAAGGACAAGGCCAAGGATCTAAAGAAAAACAAACTGAAGAGGAAGACAAAGGTGCAGACAACTCACTTCCCCCATTAGGCACTAAAGAAGTCCCAAATAGTGATAATCATCATCAGCTTAACAAACAACCTGAAAAGTGCACAAAATTGGAAACCATCCTTAAAGGAAAAAATGAGAATCAGCATTTGCATGAAACTCGATGATGAGTGAGAAGAGTTGCACTAATCTGGAAGGGATTGATCAGTTTAAGATAATGGAGGAGCAAGTAGACTCATCTGATACAAATGTACTAAGTCCCATTGTTAATAAACGGCTTAAAGTTATCTGTCGAACAGACTTGCCCATATAGCTGAATATTTGTAGAGATGAAGAAACACAAAACAAGCGATGCTCAAGGGATATATTGAACAAGGAGTAGGATGGAGGAAATGTGTCACCTATCAAAAACAACGAGATAGCTGAATCCAATAGCAAGATAGAAATCTCCAAACAGAAAACTGGTCATTGGCTTAAAATGGGCTCAAGCAGTAGGAGATCCAAGAGGAAAACCAAACCTAAACACCCATCATGATCTATACAATATGGAACGTAAGAGGACTCAACTGTCGTAATAAATAATTGGCCCTAAAAGACTACCTAGTGGTCAATCATGTGGCTTTTATAGGTTTGGTGGAAACTAAAATAAAGCAAGAAATTTTTCAAGGAGGTTTGAAATTTATACCAATATAGTGGAAAACATTAAGCAATCATGCAAAGCATTCAAGTGGCAGGATCATAGTTGCACTGGATCCAAATCTTCTGACTTTATCTAATTGGTTTTGCATTGAACAACTCATCCATTATGAACTTATTACAAAAGCAGACAAAATGCCTTTAGCAATTATTGTAATATATGCACACAACTAGGAGTTTCAAAGGGCTAGTTTATGGAGGTACTTACACATCATTGAAAGCATTATAACTCCTTATATGCTTGTGGGAGACTGAAATTGTCTTATTTCTCTAGTCAAATCTATTGGGAGAAGAAGCATAACTCATGCAGATACAATGGAGGTAACTAAACTCACCTCTCGGTTGGGATTAGTAGACCTTAAATTTTAGGGTCCTATTTATACCTATAGCAAACATCAACAGCTTTAATTCAAAGGAAACTAAATAGATGTTTGGTGAATGATCAGTGGCTCACCAAAATGACAAAGAGTTATGCAGTGTTTAAGCAGCCTCTCTTTTCGAATCACTCTTTAATCAAAGTCTATAATACCAGAAGCTCATGATAAGGAGATCTCCATTCAAGTTCTTCAATTCTTTATTAAAGCATCCACAACTTGATTCAATTATTGCAGATGTTCTTATTATAATATTTCAAGAATCTAAAGCATATTAATATATGCAAATTCTAAAGTTCCTTAAATCTGAATGTATCAAACTACTAAGGGGACTTATGGATCCTATAAAATCTGATAAAGCACAAGCCATGAATTGACCAAGGTGGCTTCCTTTCTTCCTATTTGTTTGCTATTACTATGGAACAAAGAATAACACAGCTTTGTATAAAGTATAATATGAATTTCAGATTTCATAATCAATGTAGAGATCTTGGCATTACTTATCTTTCTTTTGCTGATGACTTTATTATGCTTTCTGCCAATGATCTTACATCTATTAGAACACTCTTAACAGCATTACAGACATTCCAAAAAATGTCAGGTCTCAGATTCAATCCAAGCAAGGGTGTTGATTATCTAACCATGCATAGTGTCATGATTCAGTGAGAGTGATAAAAGATGTGGGACTCACTATTCTTTAATTACTACTTACATACTGGGGATTTCCAATCTCTACTAACAAGCTCAAGGAGATAATACAAGCCCCTTATTAACAAAGTGAACAGAAGAATCTCTAAATGGAGCAAAAAGTTCCTATCATATGGAGGTAAAGTGCAACTAGCCATCTCTAATCTTTAAATTTGCATGTTTATTGGTTATCACACTTAGCTATTCCTAAACGAGTTTTGAAGAAAATTTATAGAAGTGTTAGAGACTTCATTTAGAATGGACAGAATTCTAGCGTAAGAGAAGTGCTAAAGTGAATTGGAGTGTCATATGTCTTTCTAAGCAGAACAGGGGGTATGGGAATCAACTCAGCTAGTAAAATGAACAAAATTCTATTAGCTAAAAGATTGTGGAACATTTGTTGTTACAAAGAGAGCTTATGGGTAAGGTAGGTTCACATATACCACATCAGACAAAAAAGCTTCTGGTCTATCACTTAGAAAACTAATCAATCCTATACCTTTCAACAAATTCTGCACAAAAGGTCATTCATATGCCCTCACATCAAGCGCTACAGTTTGGTTTGATCATTGGTGTGAATTAGGCCCCCTCTATAACACTCCACTTTTTCCAACTTTAAAAGATTCTATTACAGAAGATACTAAAGTGTAAGTTTTAATTTGAAACAATAGATGACATTGGCCTTTTTACATAAGTAGAGGATTTGGATTGATTGTAGAACACTTGCCTACATATCATCTAGACCAAGCGAAACAGGATGAAATCAAATGGGAATTTCATAAGTCTCATTTATTTACTGCTCAATCTTGTAAGCAATTGTTACTGGGTCCTATAATCAAGTTCCCTTTTCATACTCTTATATGGGGATCACGTATATCACCAACTCATTCTTTTATCTTATGTTTAGTTGCACTACATAGATTGGGAACTAAAAGGAACAAATTTCAAATTCTTGACCTAAGTTGTCCTTTATGTTCTAAAGAGAATGAAACACTAGATCACATATTCTTTGATTGTTTTCATACTAAGTAGGTATGGAGTACATTTTTCAACCTCTTTAGACTACAATATCAAAATCTCAGCTGAATAAATTGTTTAACTTAGGCCAATAAGTTAAGATGGACTAACAGGAAGCATCAAAAGGTCTTCAAGGTTGGCTTTGCTATGTTGGTGCATTATATATGGAGGATGAGAAATACTTTAATTCAATTTTACCTCAAGCTAAGAATAGCAATCGTGATTAATGTTGATCAATAATGCATTAATAATGCATTTCTAATCATATTAAGTTGCAACTGAAGTTATAGAAGATGCTATTGTCTTGTTATTGTAGTTACTTGAATTTTTGTAATAGCTCCTCCCCATGGAGTTTTAACTTTAAACTTTTTGTAATTTCCACCTTTGTTGAATGAATCCATTACTTAATTTTCAAAACAAAATTATTGGCACAAAAATCATTTAGTACACGGAATTAAGTAACCAATTTTTTTAAAAGTCATTAGATTCCTTTATTTAAAGATTATTTTTAATTATATAAAGAAATTATGTTGATTAGAATAACTATTATAAATATAATTCAACAAAAAATTTTAAGTTCTACTTGTTGAATCCTAAATTTTTAGAAAAGAGACTGGGAGTACATTTATCAACGTAAACAGATATACTTTTTCCTCTATCATGCTATTATCCCCTAATTTAATTAGTCTATAAAAGCAACACGTTTTGTTTAGGGTAACTTCACTAGGAACTTTGATGCGCCCAAATCCTGACTTTTTATTATTACATGAAATAAACATGTTGGTTAAACAAGATTTATATGATGTTAAACATTACGAGGTTGGCAAAGACATGAACAAGGTGATCATCTGATCATGATCCTCTTTATCTGTACTAACTCAAATCAATCACTGAATCTGTAGTGAATCATTAAAATTTAAGTGAGTAATTGAATATTCCAAAAATCTACTTTAAAAATAATGTTATTTAATATCTGGGGGGATATTAGATATGAAGGCATTGAAATTCGTTTATTTGTATAAATTCGCGAATTTATAAACATGGCCGCAATAAACGACACTTTAGAAACAAATTTTCTTTCCGTATTTGTTACTTGATAATACTACAAACTATATACGTTGCTTAAAATGAGCAACAGGCAACATGTGGAATTTAAAAGAGTGTTTCTTGACAAATTGTTTCAGTGCCCTTGATCCTTGAAAAAGCTTTGGTGATAGACAAGAGAATCCACATTCACAAAAGTTTGTAAAAACTTTCAGTTTGAATTTAGGGGCGAATCCAATAACGTAGTACTTCAACAATGGACGAAAGACAAATTATAAAATATAACAGCATATATTGTTACAAAAGTGGTTGATTTGAACTAACTCAGTTATGTAGCAAGATGATATTTTGGTTCAATACTTCAATCCACAGCATCTGTCTAACTGCACAGTGTTTTTCAACCCTATATATTAGGTGAAAAAAGAAAAGAAAACAAAGCAAAAATATGAATAGTCGACGAACCAAGATCTTTTCGTCAAACTAGAGTATTAATACCAAAAGGGAGCAACTATGGCGAGGAACAGGGAAGAAACATGATGCCATTACAAAGCGTGTGAAAATTAATAGAGAAGCTAGAGCACCCATAATTGAGTTTAAGTTATGGGGTGCGTAGGAAGGTAATACATTCATTGATATGTTTAACCAGAAGAGGAAGTGTGCTTAACAAAGAAGAGGGAGAGAACTAGATATATATTCTGGGATAAGCAGTCGTGGGATAAAGATTTAGTATCATGAAATCTCCTATATTTGTTTGTGACCAGATACATGAGATAATGAGACTAAAATAGTTGAGGGATAGCTGAAGGCTGTCCATTAATTACTTCAAGGCTAGCATATGTGTATGATATACAACTGATATATAAAGACGAGATAGGGCCAAAACAACAGCTCAACGGTAATCCAGATGTAAATCACTATGTTTTTTCCCTAAAATTCTGGGAAATCCTCAACCAACCTGAGATGCCTGGAAGGGGAAAATTGTGTATATACATAGAATCCTTGCTGTGCCCGAAAAAGGATCTACCGGAGGGTGATCCATTACTGAAATATCAAATTTGCATACGACGTGATAGAATCTGTTAGCTTATGTTGCAGATCAAGCATAATGATTTTCCTTCCGTCAGTGACCTGCGTGCATGCTTTTCTATATAAGATTAAGTTGTTGATAATTAGCAAAGAAGATGTGACTTGTGAGAGACTGAATTAAGCTATTTAACCATGCAGAAGAGATCAGATAGACTAAAGAATCATAAAAAGCCTCAGCTGTATCAAGAATTCGTTGAATTTTACCTCAGCTTTAATGGCATGAATCATCCTTTCGTTTACTTTAGTGGAAATACAGCTAACAATATTAAACTTTTCTCCTATCATAAGTTCAAGCGCTCTTGAAAGAGGAAACCCATTTGTATAAGCTGTATTTATTGCGATCTCCACGCCAACTAAACAAGGTTCAACTGTCAAGGTATCTCTCTCGAAATTTTCCGAGCTTTCAAGTGCAGAACCAGAAGAGGTTGGAATATTGTAGTCCTTACAGAGATTCCTTAGCTCCTCTTTCTTCTCATTCAACTCCTGTGTCTTGTGTTCTAGATGTTTTAAGTATTTGACTGCCCCTTGAATTTGGTCAGATATTGATCTCTTTCCCTGACAATCGACAAAAAAAATGCAGAAAATGAAGACTTCAGTATAGAAAAGAAGGATCATTGAAGAAAGTAAAGATATCCCTGACTGACAATGTTCAATTGGCTAAAAGAAGAAACTGACCTTAAGATATTCAAAGGGAAGAAGGGATCGGAGAGACCCGTAAAGGGCAGCCATTTCTTGCCTTCGCTGTCGCTCAATGTCTCTATGTATGATTTTCTTCTTCTTCCTGTCACTAGGGTTTTGATCATCGACTCCTGAAACCATGGAAGATTTACGCCGCTGGCTAAGTTGGGTTCTGTTAGCTGTTAAGTCACTGCTATACCCAGAAGGTGCAACGGTGAGAACTTTATCTTGCGAGACTGCCTGTTGTTGCCATGGAATAGCTGATAATTGGAAGAGCTCGTCAGTATTGTAATGGTCTACTTGAGAAATTGAAGAACAATGATCCATGTTCCACGCTCAAGACATTTGCCAGATCCCTTCTCTCTCTGTGAAACATATGTTACTATATTCTATTTAAAGTGGAAACTTTCAATATAGGATATGTTAATTAATCCAAGGGCATCATATCTTTGATGGGCCTAACCTAAGATCGATGGACAGGATTATAAGATGAAGCATTTCATTTTTTTTAATAACCAACAATTTAATCTTTGATGTTTCCTTTTTACCAAATTTAAATCTTAATACAGGAATTTACACATATTTACTCTTTGTAACACATAAAACTGGTCTATATTTTATTTTCTCCACATTAAAAAGTCTTCAGGTTGCACATTAATCTAAAATCTTGACGGAGGGAGATCTGTACTTTTCAAATACATTATAAGAAGTATATGCTCTCTTTTTTTAATGGAGAAACCCACAACCCTGTGCTATCCTTTGGATGCGCATCGGATAAACCTCCGAATTGATGCAATAGTCTGTAAATTACGTCAATCGGATATTCATCACTAAGTAAGCCCTATACTGCAGACTCGATCGAAAGAACATAAATAGAGAGATTCAAACACAGGACCTTTTGGCCCTATGTTTTCACTCCACCAACTCAACCAGGCTTTATAATATATATAATCCACAGTCAATCCAAAGGTAATAAATAGACTGCATAGGAACCAATCTCAATTTGACGTTATGCATTTAATGTACTGTAGAAACGGAGGCTGAAAATATGTGCTCCAAAGTCTTTAATCACACGGAAGAAAAGGTGGGACAAAGCTTGAACTGGATTCAATATCTTCAGAGTCCCACCAGCAAAAGCCTACTACGGCTATCAATGATATTCCATATAATTGGAATCTTTATGTCTATATTTAATTCTGCTTATAGTTTACCCCATCTATCTTAGCATCTGTCAAAAGTGGGTTGATTGATTGATTTCAAGGACAGGGTTTCAACTAGTTTAACTTCCTGCAAGGAGAAATAAGTTACGATAGTTTTTCTTGCTCAAAAAAAAAAAAAGAAATTAAAAGTTGCAACCTTCATAACTTAAATTGTAATTAACTTAAAATATGAATGATCTTTATTAGTTCGTATATCTCTAATTACTAAAGACCAAAATATTAATATACAGGTCTTGATCTCTTAAACGTACAATGCAGCAAGTTTTGCAAACCCTCAAAAGTAGAACTAGAACTCTGTATGTTAAAAGAAAAAAAAATCGCCATGAAAGCATAAGTAGAAGAACAGGTCAAGAAAATCTTACAGTATCGACGAGATATTCCAACGAATGAGAATAGTATCATTTGATTGATTCTCCTAAGATATGGAGAAAGTGACTTATATTTGAAATGTACAAGGCAATATGAAGACAAAATCCCGAGTCATTTTTTAAGTTTTTTTGTGATACATTTCTTCTTTTAAGCTTTAAGGGCTGCAAGGATACGCATTGTAACTCCAAAAGGCATTTTGCTTTTAAAGAATTGGGTTGTAACTACTATTCTAATATGGTTAGACTACAACCAATTTTGTTAAGCTATTGCTAACTTATTGTTGATATGATGCTAGCAAATCAACATGAATTGTTTAATAACGATGTTTGGCATGACTGAGAGGAAGATTGGGATGGAAACTAAGTCGTGATAATGAACCTCGTGGGCCCTTGAGTTGAATCATATGTCAAAGGTTCATAAACATATTATAGTCCTTATAATTCCTCTCGTGCAAATGATCTCTTTGTGCAATCTACAAGGAAAGGTCAAGCAGTTTGCCTTTCAACTTCTTCACCATGTTAAGTAATCCAACTTGAAGATCATTTAAGTAGGCTGGTTCAAATCTTTTGTTAAGAACATAAGATAATAATCTATTGAGATCTACGATTTGCCTGAAATTGATATTGCTCATGCAACCAAGCAATTACTTAAGAACCGAGCTTTAATCACTTGTCCAAGAACTTTTGAGAATTGCAGCTCAACTATGCAATCTCCTTCATATCCTCCCACTGAAGGCGGTATGATGATTTATGGAGTATTTCATAATAAAAGAAATCAAGATACTGATGATCATCCCGTGGATTCGATCGATCCTTAATTAACTTGCCTCACGTGAGTCCACCTACATTGAAATGAAGTTTTAATGAATTTACTTACGAATGATTAAGATTTCTATCTATAATTATGTGAAATTCGAATCGATTGTGATTGAATTTCCTGGTTTGACAGTGACGTTTTCTTAAATCTAGACAAGTCATATCCGTGCATTGTTAGTCTCTGTATAAAGGCATACCAATGGATTTATTTTTTTAAAAGATGTCTTATTTGTCTCTTTTTGTGATAGTTATATTTTGCTAGCTGTAGGAGGGACCAACTTTTTATCACTTTGTGTAATGTTTGATTTATCAATAATGTACAATGTAGTTTCCATAAGAAAGGACATGTTGCTCTCTTTGGGAGTATTTTGTCAAAGGTGTTCTTGATAAGTGGATTCTATATCACTAATTAAATACTTTAAAATTGACAATTTGAGGGTTTTGAGAATCTTATGATCAAAATAATGCGTTTTTGGTTAACATGCAGTTGAGATCATTTTATTAGGCATGATAGATTTTTAAAGCAAAATAAAAGATCAAGGGATAAGAAAATAAGAAAATAGAGGTCATATCACCTTTGCTCTTGTTTGGAGTGCCTTTATGCTAACAACCTTTTTCAATTGATGGTTGATAGAATTAAGTCCTATAAAATTACAAAAATATTTGTGCCTTTGCGCTAGTATGAGCACTTCTATGCTACGAATGGGAACCTATTTTGTACTAGATTTTGAGCAATACCTTTATGCCACTAGAATAATGATCTTGAGATAATACAACTAAATTTATAAGGAAGATTTAGAGTTAGAGTAACCTAATTTTAAGAGGGAAACATAAATAGATGACTATAGGATTTTCTTAAGACATTTTTTTAGGGAGCTAACTTTTTTTATATTTCCTTAGGACTTGACGTTAAGATTGAGAGAAGAAGAAATTGTATAGAAAGAGGGAGCACACAAAGATGAAATCGAAAGACATAATTTGGCACTAATTTTAGTCAATTTTTAATTTTTCTTTCCTTCTTAAATCAAAATTTAAACTTTATTTAACTTTTTATTTAATTTTTGGCTAAATTCCCTTCTAGACCCTAATGTTTACACCAAAACAAATGCTAGCCATTAATATTTTGGATGTATTAAAAGAACTATAATATTTCAAAACTGATTGAATCAAACCCCTAACTACCAGAACTTTTAACCCTATTATGTTTCTATTAATTAAGTGTTGACATGTAATCTTATTTTTATTTTTATTTTTACCTTTTGTAGGTCCCGCTAGTGCTAACATGAAATCCTTATGATACTAGTCGGACCTATGCTCTAAACTCAACAAAAAAATCACAATTTACCAACTTCCAAAAAGTCGGTAGCTTCTCTATCAGCTATGGCTTGCTTATAGGAGAAGTAGGGGAAGGATACACATTACCTAGTGAGATTAAGGT
>JANKYE010000225.1:28435147-28446349 GCA_032467995.1 Erythroxylum dillonii
ATACATATAAACTAAAATAGATAAGATATAAATAAAAAAAGCTAAATTAAATTAATTACAATTGTACAACATGACAATTGACTATTTTGTAATTTTAAAAAATTGAAGGACTATTTTATAAATTTAAAAAAGTATCCAAAATAAAACTCAATATCGGTACAGTACCGTACCAGAACACAATCTCATACCAAATCTAATACATTATTCATCACATTGATTACTGATAAGTTATAAGAAATCAGATTATTATCTATTTCGTTACTTTCTGCCTACTCTATTTATAAAAATTTATCTATATTAAATAGGCCTTACAAAAATTGAATGGCTGTGATCTTCTAAGAACAGGGCACGTATTAACTATCGTGTTCCCCAAACCTTAGAGCAGCAATACACTTTTGTTTAAATTGAAAAAGACCTATTACAAATAATATTGAGACACTTAATTAAAATCTAGACGTCATCATTACCTAAGCTGGAACCATGACGACAAGAGTGACGATATATTTGTTTATATAATAAGTGTGAGGTTGCCGTATCACTAAATATTAAACAACTAAATGAGACATAATATTATTTAAGTGTAAATTGTGAATATTTTGTTAATTATAATTTTAAATGTATTTAAATTTTGAGTTTGAGGGATGTCTTTACTTATATTTTACTAAAATTCTTTTACTAAAATTTTACTACTTAATATTGAATCACACAAAATCTTTGTATTTTAATTTTTTCAATTTATATTATTATTTATTGATCTACTTCCAATAATATTTAGCGCAGGCAAGCTCACGTAGTAATAAGATTTATAATGCAACCTACAGGGCGTAGCTCAGTTGGTTTCGGAGGGACAAATTTGTTCCAAGGTGTAAGGTTCGAATCTCACGATTTGCAATGTGAGAGTAATATTTTTGAGCCCCTTGTGAGTTTTGAGAGTGGGTTCTTTGTAAGCCTGTGGGTTGCTCACCTCCCCCTTAGCAGATCGCTGAATACCTGATTTACATCCTCCCAATTACTTCGTCGGGCCAGGGTGTGGGGGACCATTTGGGTTGGAAAATTCAACCATTTGCTCCAAGATTTATAATGTAGGGGGAAATTACGTACAAATCAAAAGGTAGATTTATAATGTAGGGGAAAATTACGTACAAATCAAAAGGTCAAATGTCAAAAATTGTGGCATCACAAGATGTAAGCCCCGTTCTGTTAAGCGAGAAGATAACTGTGACTTTCAGCCTATTACTTCCAGATTAGTAACCCATATAGCTCCACTCGGGTCTCAGCTTGAGTTACATCAAGACAATTACTTCCAGATTAGTAACCCATATAGCTCCACTCGGGTCTCAGCTTGAGTTACATCAAGAAATAACCCATATCTGGGCTCACATTTCTGCAATTGTTGGCCCGGAGACTTTCCTGGGTTAGAAATTAACCCATTAACTCCATCTAATGATGCCGAGCCGTTCTCTTTTTCTGCTAATGATAAGAACACAAAACTCTTTGTTTGCAGTCGGTACGGGCTACTTGCTCTATTAAACACGAGACGGTTTCCATAGTAAACTAAAATCTAGTCCGACCAATGTCGTCCGACCTATTGCAAAAGACTATCTAACCATTACCGACACTCTGACTCTTCAACATTAGCTCCCTTCACGAGGAGCCTAATCATTCCTAATTCTCTCTCCTCTAATCCAATGGCCGTCATTCCCTTCCTCACCCAAATCTAAATCCTCACCCTCCATCGTTTAGATCCCCTCACCCTCACCCATCAGTATCCTCATCTCTCTCTCTCTCTCTCTCTCTCTCACTCGCTGACATCTGACACTCGCCTGGAGACAAGCTGCCCAACTTTCTCTCTCTACAACCACAGGCTCACTCCTTTTAGAGTGAGAAAGACAGAAGGATATCTTTTCAAATACCCATTTTCCCCTGAAGCCAGAGATGGTGGAAGCACAGACATGGACGACCAGAAGAATGAGCAACCCGAGGTTGGACGCCAACACCGCGACCACTGCCAGCGACCAGGCCATTGACATCCCGGCGACCCCTCCTGGTGATGTACGGAACAACACATACTTCTCCGCACTTGGATCGTATTTTTCACCCAACATTTTAACGGCTTTGATCATTGCATCCTGGTACTTCTCCAACATTGGCGTTCTGCTGTTGAACAAGTACTTACTAAGCATCTATGGCTATCGATACCCAATTTTCCTCACAATGTTACACATGATATCCTGTGCTTGTTACAGCTACGTAGCCATAAAGTTCCTTGAAATCGTCCCGCCACAGCATATTTTGTCGAGGAAACAGTTCTTAAAAATCTTTGCTTTGAGCGCAATATTCTGTTTCTCCGTTGTGTGTGGGAACACTTCTTTGAGGTACTTACCGGTGTCTTTTAACCAAGCTATTGGGGCTACCACCCCGTTTTTCACTGCGATTTTTGCGTTTCTGATCACTTGCAAGAAGGAATCTGCGGAGGTGTATTGTGCCCTTCTGCCTGTGGTTTTTGGGATTGTCTTGGCGAGCAATAGTGAGCCTCTGTTTCACCGATTTGGGTTCTTGGTTTGTGTTGGATCAACTGCTGGGCGTGCTTTGAAGTCTGTGGTTCAAGGTATTTTGTTGACATCAGAAGCCGAGAGGCTTCACTCTATGAACTTGTTGCTCTATATGGCTCCTATGGCGGCGTTAATTTTGCTACCATTTACGCTTTTGTTAGAAGGGAATGTGACGGCAATGACGCTAGAGAAAGCAAGAGTGGATCCATTTATGGTGTTCTTGTTGATTGGGAATGCAACTGTGGCGTATTTAGTGAATTTGACAAATTTTTTGGTGACCAAGCACACTAGTGCACTCACTCTCCAAGTTCTAGGTAATGCCAAGGCGGCGGTGGCCGCGGTGGTGTCCGTGTTGATATTCAGGAATCCGGTAACGGTGATGGGTATGACAGGATTCGCAGTTACCATCATGGGAGTGGTCCTTTACAGTGAGGCAAAGAAGAGATCTAAGGTGATAACTCATTGAAGATAAGACTTGACAAAAAGATTTCATTTTCATTGCAGCCAAATAATGGTGCGGACTCTCTTTTTCTTTCTTTTGTTCTTTTACTTTACTACTTTTGCTTTAATGTTTTAATTTTTGATTTAGATATCATAAAATGAATTAAAGGGAATTTGGATCAAGTGGAATGTATAGATCGGGAGGTAAAAGGAAAATGTTCCTCCCCTTTTTCTACTTTTTTGGCTTGCGATTTTCTTGTCGAGGCGTGAGAGGATGAAATTCTCTCCCACGCTTCTTTCTATTCCTCTGTAACCAAGACTGCTACAATTGAAACAACAAAAGGAATCTATTCAATTGTGTATTTTCTATCGTTCTACGAGGAGGAACAAAACTTCTGTCTGATTCCTTGGCTTGTTCCTTCTGCTTGTAATGTCTGTTACAAATTCCTTGTAGAAACTTAATACAAATTTGACGGGAAGATCCAAAAAATGCGAGTGTTCTTTCCTGAGAACACGACTCAGTGATCTATTGGCTTCTATGATAGTTTCCGTTTCATCTGGCATTTGGACTTGCATTTCAAATTCCTGATTAGGAACTGCATTTTGAAACCAAATATCAAATATTGGCCCAGAAAACACTCTATTATAAAGTTGGAACTCGTTGGTAGTTCTAAAAAGGTTACTAACAAAATTGATTGTGTGTTGGAGGTTATTCTGGGGACGAAGTGAAGTTATTGTTAAGTAACCTAAACCTGCTGCTGCGTTCAATTCTTGAATTTGCCAATGACCAATCTAGATATTGAAAGTGCATGTTAGGATTCAGCTCAAGAACAATACATGATGGATCAGGCTCCACAGGCTACAAAATCTTTTAATGGAAAATTTCTATTATTGTATTTAGTTTTAGGAGACACGTCGGGCTTGGACGGTGGTCACTTTGGTAGAGACGGTGGTCACTTTGGTAGAGATGTAGACAATATGAGATAGCTGTGTTTTAACTAATTGCAACAGGCACGTTGCCGGTTCAATCATCTTCGGATGTGACCCTTTTAGTTAGCATAAAGGTGACGTACACACGAAGGGTTGTTTTACGATTTCGAATTATAAGAATTTAATTACATCAGCATTATTTTAATATAAGTAATATAATTGTAACGGCTAATCCCTGGCTTTTTCGGTTTTTCCTCCTGACTCTATAGTACATGCGCTTTTTAAAAGGCTGTCTTCTGAGAAATGTCAGCGGTGGACCAGTTTGGGCCATAGTTCGTATTGAGCCTGCGGATGATTGGGTCTCAGAATTGGAGCTCACGTTTGAAAACTAGGCCCATTTTTAATTTTAAAATTTTAAAAGAATGTATTTATTAAATATACATAACATGTTATGTCACATTCATTTAATTAACCTAATTGTTTCTTTAGTCATGCTCAAGTATAATTTTTTCATTATAAAATCTAACTCAGTAATAAGCCTCATCTCAATATAAAGTTATTGTTGTATTCAAAATTTTAGAGCATATAAAGACATTGAACTATAAAATATATTTAATAGAATTTTTGTAAACAGTCTTAGCTATAAAATAAATATCAAATCATATAAATAATCCAAATCATATGTATTTTAATTTTTAATATTAGGTTAGACTTTAAATATTTTTGTTGTTAGTTATACAATCTAAGCATATACATGATGAATGCTATAAATCTATGCAATAAATAAAATATTAATATTATAAAATTATTTTATTATCAAAACAAAAGAATATCATTGTGATAATGTTATCCTAATTATTTGATGACACAATTTACAAAAATTCTAAATAAAGTTATCCATTATAAGTGGAGAGTACCTAGTAGAGATTAAAGTTGAATAAACAGGCAGAGACAATAGTTTAGAACATGTATAAAAAACATACAAACAAATAATTATATTTTCAATTATAAAAAACCAAAGCAATCTCATAAAAAATAACATAAATATTTATTTAAAGCAAGCAATAATTGTACTAAATAAATATTAAACATGTGATAATTAATAATTATATATATCTTCATCATCAAATATTTTTTTCAAAAAAATATTTCAAAAGAATGAATGGTCTTCTTTGTGCCAGTAATTGTATTAATATAAAAAGACAATATAAGATAAGACAATATCATAAAAATATAAGATAAAATTAATATATCCTAAAGAATAAAGTTTACTTTTAATATTTTCGTCATCTAACCAACTTTGAGTACTCACAAGGGCTTCCACAACACTAGATTAAAGTTGAGCATGATGAGGAATAATTATTTACCATCACTATTAAAAGCACACTTCGAAGCAATAATAGAAGCTAGAATTGTTAAGTGATCTCATGCAATTACTTTCATGATAAGAAAAGCACTTCAATGGTTCTTCCATCATAGCAATACATCAAACTCTACACCTTCAACTTTGGTCATACAATCTGTCATCAAATATTGGTCTAACTCTATCATATTGTCAGAAGTCTTAGCCTTTTTTTTTCTTTTATGGATTTCACATTTATCTTATAAGAAGCTGAACTTGAACCTGAACCTAAACCTGAACCTGAAGTTAGAGTTGAATAACTATGAACTTGATTTTTGTCCAATTTAAGTTGATAATCATTAAACAAATCATAACATAATTGTTTAATGACATTAACATGCTCTTAATCCCAATCACCATATAATATTTCATAATAAAAATTAACCCGATCTATCTTATATCTCAGGTCCAACACATAAATGATTGCCTCAATATGTCCTACCATATACAAGTAAAAATTTAGCTTCTTTGTCATCTACTCTATCATAACTCAGATCACTTGATTGGAATTAAATATCTAATGATCGTTTTGTTCAAGCTTTAAAATTTATAAGCCCTTAAATACCATAAGCTCACGGGTCACAATTGTAGTATAAGAGATGTCGATCCCACGAGGAGGGGGATTAATCTAATCCTAAAAATCTAAGGCTGAAAAGATATGAAGCTAAAAATAAATAAAGCAACAGGAAGTAAATACGAGAATTGAATTCAACCAATTAAATCAGAAATTAATCACGAAGGAATTAACAATTAACCAACAAGCACACGCAATGTAGATCAACCAAGAATTTACCACGTTATGAGAAAGGAGATTTTACCTATCATTAATACTGACCTAGTTGATTATGTATTAATGGACGTCAGTTCTAAGCGATCTCAGAGTTGATTACTCTCTCTCAAGTTATAACCATTAACCCTAATTGGATTATGTTATCCAAAACTCTAATTACATCTGAAGCATTCTAATAAACTATCGGAATATCACACGGGATCTCTCTCTGCACAATTACTTATATGATTTGTTCTATTAAATCACCTAACTTTCATTAAGTCTATTTAATTGCTTTTTATTTGGTTCATCCTCTCAGTTTGTTATCGAATTATGCAAAAAGTCAATCAAAGCACGACATTCATCTAATAAACACAATCAACTAAATTATCATTAAATTGAAATAAAATCTCGAAGAAGAGTTAAAACATCATCAACATTCTATCATCTATCATCATACAATCCATCCCAACTTTATATAGGAATAAAATTGAAACAAAAAGGAAATAGAAACTTAGAATCGACAATTTGGGAAGGCAACAACGTTAGGAAACCTCTTGATCCGAGAAGCACGTTGAGACCACTTTTTCTTCCTCTTCCTCCTCTCTTTCTCTTCCTCTTTCTCTCTTAAGGTTTTGGCTGCACAAAAAAGCTTCTTCTTTTTTTCTTCTCTTTTGTTATTCTTTAAATAGTCTCTTATGTTTTGAGTAACCTTAGGACTTTTTCGGGGTCCGAATGGTCCAAAAAGTCCCTTGAAACATGAAGTTTATAAATGCCTGCGCGTCTGCCCAACACAGGCCATGATCGTGGCTCACATCTAAGCCTTCTGTCACGATCGTGGCATGTAGGCCACGATTGTGGGCCATTTGTAGAGCTTTTGTCACGATGGGCTGTTGTTTCGATTCGAATGTCTTCTAAAACTCTTTTGTTCTTCGATATTGACCCTGAAATAGCAGTACACACATCAAAGTACCTCAAAAATATAATATTTAAGCTCAAAAGCTTGTACTAACCCTTAAAACACAAATAATTAACAAACTAACACAATTCTAACATAAACACAAACTAAGTGATTGAATTAACGGTTAAACACATATCAAACTATGCTCTAAAACAAGATGCAATTTACACTTATCATCTAACAAGGTAAAGTTTTCTTGACAATTGTGCGGAGTTGGATATTTTGTTCTTGAGAATAATTTGGTGGTAATATAAAATGTCTCTAACTTTACATAAAGTACTGAGAATCTCTTTATCTCAACTTGGAGAATGCATCAACATACTAGGTTGTCGAATCCAACATTTTGAAGGTCAAATTCCATTTGGTATGATAATCTAATATCAACCTTTTGTGCTCAAAATGCATAGTTATTATATAGTTTCATTAAAATTATGAACTTTTTGGGTGTTATATTCCAATACACTACACTATCCTAGATCAATTATATCGCTTCCATTATCACCTCCAACGCGACCTTCACAATCAAATTTAGAATATGTATAAAATAACGCTTATGGAACAAACTGCCACCAGTGAAGAAGCTCCTAATCTATAACTTATTCTTTTGCTTTTTTATCATCAAATCATTCGTGCTACAATTTTTGATTATTATAGTAGACAACTTAGTGTTAATATTCCAATCCATTAAATAATTAACTAACATAATTGTCAACTTTCCTCTTGTATGTTGGTGCCGAAAGATAAATAAACTATCATTTATAAATATGATAATATCAATTATAACTTACTAACAAAGATAAATGATAATAATATTAAATAATATAATTTACCTTATTAGTCTACTGTGTAGAGTCCAGTCATTATCAATGTAGTACGTCGCTACCACTATATAACTTTTTTCTTTTGATTATCATTTATCTATATGTTTAATGTGACGACATATCCTTCTTAAATACTTGACAATATTTTTAATATTTCTTTCTTTTGATCCTCGTATATCTTTAAAAAATTCAAAGTATTCTGAGTTGGGATCTTGAAGTCCAATTGGAATGAGGTGAGCAACATTCTAAATCTTTTACTATCGACTATGGAGAGTGGATGTTCATCACCATTGATCATACTAACTAGTAAAAACTTTGATATGTTTTTTTTCATAAGTTGTAGGAGTTATTTCATTCTTACCTCTCATTAGGTTAAGGGTAAAAAATGTTTGACTCCTAATTCGAGCTTCTTTTTATTACATAGCTCCATATATCTCTTCAAACGACAGGTTCTATCTTTTAAACTCCTGACCAATATCTTGTGACAATATTTATATTTGGCTTTCTCTATTACATCCATTGATCTAGTTTTGTTAAAGTCATTCCAAACTTCACTTATCAATGAACTTACTCCTTTAACATGACTTGTTTCTTTATTTGGCACTAGATTAGATGTTTCTGTTGGTATACTCTTCAGTACCAAATTAGAACTCTCCATTAATGGTATATGCTCATCCATTTGAAACAATCAACATATGCGACTGTATAAGCTATTAATAGACATAGGTGGTTGCTAGCAGTGCATTACCCTAAAAGGTGATTGATAAATGTGATTGGGCCATCATGGACTTAATCATTTCTAATAGCGTCTTATTTCTTTTTTCAGCGATGCCATTTTATTGTGGGATTCTAAGAATTGTTAACTGCCTTTCTATTCCTTTCTCATCACATAAAGCCTTAAACTTGTCTGACAAGTATTCTTATCTACGATTAGTTCGGAATGCCTTTATTTTCTTATCTAATTGATTCTCAACCAAGTTCATGTATTTTATGAAACAATCGAATGCTTTCAATTTATGAGAAATCAAATAAACATGATCACACCGAGTATAGTCATCTATGAAGGTGATGAAATAAACTGTCCCACGTCCAGCCCTTACATTTGTTAGACCACAGATGTCATAATGAATTAATTGCAATGGATATAAAGGATGTGATTCACAAAGAATGTGATTTAATTAGAAAAACATGACAAGAAACATTCACGGAATAAATGTTTGTGTTATAAAGTTGTACCTTCTTGGGCTCGGTGCAATTTCGAGCAAAATGGCCCTTACTACCATAATTATAGCACTTCATACATTTAATGTTCTTCTTCTTGAAGGGACTCTTTCCCTTTCCATGTTGGTTCTATTTTGCCTTCTTGGATTCCTGAGGAGAGTGGTTAAATTTGTTATTCTTCTTCCACTTGGGTCCACCATGATTCTTACATTTCTTGTTCATAGCTCCATATGATCTAGAACTCACTGCATATACCTCAGAAGACATCTTTGACGCTTCAACACACTCTTCCTCCAAGATGAGATGTCTCGTAGTATCTTCCATTGTTTTGATGTTCTCATTATGACTTAAATGCATCTTTATTTGCTCCCAACTTTGAGGTAGTGAACAAATCATATCTTGTACTTGTTTTTCATTAGAAACCTCATGACTAACATCACGTAACTCAATTACCATGTTGGACATTTGTCTCAAATACTTTTGCATTGTATCATCTGGGCACTTCTTATAAGTATCAAACTTAATTGTAAGTGACCTCACTTTGGTCACTAAACCACCTCCAAAATGAGCAGCCAATGCGGACCACATGTCCTTTACAGTTTCAAATTTATGAAACTCTCACATGATATCATTATCGATGCTACTCAACAACGTGATGCGAGCTAAGAGTTCTTCTTTTTCCATAATTCATATACAACACGGTCCCTCTTATGCTGGGTCGTAGTGCCGTCCTCAGGAACTGCCATGGTTAGATTTAATGGTTCAAGAGCTTCTTGCTCCTCCAGCATATATTGGATTTTCATATTCTAGATTTCATAATTATTACCATTGATTTTCTCAACCCAATTGAGTTTAGCAACAATATTCTTTGAACAATAGCTTTTTTTTAAACACTAAGTTTTTACAATAAGAAAGAAATATATATGCACATTAATGTCATATTAATCGTTTATAGAGTAAATAATTCGATCACAATTGTGTATGAAATCAAAAGTCCACTAATGTATTCAATCATCATTCATACAACAATCAAATCCTAATTACCTTACTCTAGATGAATTCCGATATGAAATACATGTAAACATATTACATAAAAATCAAGACTTTGTTCTTATAAAACAACATATTACATTAAATGCGCTACAACCTATGAACAATCTATAAGTAATGAACCCCATGCGGAAATGAGTCCACAAGTTCGTGTGACACAGTTCGAGAAGCTCGATGTACAATAGCTCTCACTATTTCCATTTGAAGACCTATAAGATACAAAGTCCTAATCAACTCCCTTCTACGCATCTCTTTAATAAATGTTATCACTAACAAATTATAAGTCTTCTCAATAGGCATATTATTCCAGAGCATTCGTAACAGTTCGCCTTGAGATTGAGGTAATGTTGCAAGCAAAGTCATGTACTTTATTTCAACATCTGCATAAGCTGGACAACCTCCAAAGCATAACCCTTGCATCATGTTATTAACTGAAATAACATATTATATTAGACAGTCTCCAAGCATTAAACGTATGTTAACTATACTGTACATACATGCTGCCAATATGTCTTTTCTATGCCTCACATCGAATAAGCTTGGGTGTCTACTTAATAATAGGCATCTTCCTAAAAAAACAAAATTTTAAGAATCAGAAGAGTGCACAAAATAAAAAAAAATATTTTGTCTAACACATAGCGAGCTCATGCTCATAGAATGGAAACAATTTAATTATACTAGCAATTTATTGAACTAATCAAATTATGCTATTACTTTCTAATCAATTAGAAACTTATTTCTAATATGATCATATTCAAATATGAATAATCAAAATTGAATTAGAAACTTATTTCTAATTTAAATTATAATTGAACTAATCAATTTATCTTATTTTAATTAGAAACTAACTTCTAATGAAACTCCTTTCTAATTTCAACTAAACAAATTAGTTTTGATTTAATTAGAAAACATATGTCTAATTTTAATTCAACGAAAATAATACAATTAGAAAATTCATTTATGATTTTGTTGGTTTTAGAAACTTATTTATAAGTTTATTTTAACTAAACAAAATATTTTAATATTATTAAAAAACTAATTTCTAATATTTTATT
>JANKYE010000225.1:28547250-28557479 GCA_032467995.1 Erythroxylum dillonii
CAACCAAATAAACAAATTATCAAACTAAAACCTCAAAATAATTTAAACATGCTTAAAAAGGAATCGGGGCCCAACAACTTTATTAACTACATTCTTTGTTGTTGAAACCCATGCTAGTATCCAAGTCTTACTAGGGCGAGATTGGATCCACTCGAATTATTACATTATGACATCTCTTCATTAGCTTTTACTTTTACAGAAAGGAGATAAAGTAGACATTATTTGGGCTAATTTATAATCATTTCGTACTAAATTTGATGCATTGGAGGGAAAATTCTACAAGGATGATACAAAACTGGTGTAAATTTAGAAGTCATCATGGCATAAGGAAAGAAAAGGAAAGAAAAAAAATAGGTGTTAAAAAATTCATAAGAATAACCACCATCATGCCTATTCTTATGTTAATGAAAATTCCCATTATAGAAGAGTTTGATAAATGAATTCCCATAAGAAGAACGGGTAATAGTTACAGTTGTAGAAATTAGGTTTTGAATATAGTAGGAGAATTCAAAAGGAATAAATGGATGTGATAATGCAAAACTAGTTTTTAAAGCAGATGAAAAACCATAAATTATTAATAATGATGTACAAGAGTTGAAATCTGTTCTAGAGAATTTAGTGATTGTGGAGGTTAGAATCAAGACTCATTAGAAGGAGTGAATTTAGGTGATCCAGGAGAATTCCATAAAGTCTTTATTAACAAAGAAATAGACTCAAAGAAAAAGTTGGAACTGTTGGAACTCCTAAAAGATCTCCAAGAATGTTTTTCCTGGGATTATATTAAGATGTCAGAGTTAAGTAAAACATTGGTAGAACACAAACTTTTGTTAAAGTCAAATTTTTGCCCTTATTGTTAACCTCATAGGTGATGGTTGAAAGAAGTTGAGTTGAATGTCAAAGAAGAAATTGAAAAAAAAATGCAAGGCTAGTTTTATTAGACCAGTTAGGTATAATGAGTGGTTGTCAAATGTTGTGCTTGTAGTTGAGAAAAGTAGAAAATAAGAATTTTAAGTATTTAAATGTAGTCACTCCTAAGGATATTTATATAATGCCAACTGTAGGTTATGTAATAGATATGATGGCTAGACATTCTTTATTCCTTTTCATGGATCATTTTTTGGGTTATAACCAAATTTTTATAGCCAAAAATGATATTTATAAATTGACTTTTATATGTCCAAGACCATTTGGGACATTTGAGTAGGTTGTAATGCTTTTTAGGCTAAATAATATAAGTGCTACATATCAGAGAGCAGTAAAAGCCATTTTTCATGATTTGATGGGACATATGTTGGAAGTTTACATAGATGATATTATCATGAAGTCAAAAGAAAGTATATATCATACCTAAGATTTATAAGAAGCTTTTTATAGATAAAGATGCATAAATTGAAGTTGAATCCTTAAAAATGTGTTTTCATATTAGCAGGAAACTTTTAGGATTTTTGGTTCACAATAGAGGAATTTGATTGGATAAGAATAAAGAAAAAGCCATTCTTGAAGAAAAACCACCCCAGAATAAGAAGGAACTTCAGAGATTTTTAGGTCAAGTTAACTATGTGAGAAGATCTATTGCTAATTTGGTAGGAAAAACAAAAAAATCTCATACTTATTAAATTTAAAGAATTTAGAGGAATTTTGTTAGAAGCAAAGGCATCAAGTGGCTTTTGATAGTATTAAGGAATACTTAACTAAACCCCTAGTGTTGGTACCCCATAGAAAAGAAATTCCTCTAAAGATGGATATCTCTGTAGTAAAAGAATCCATTGGATATCTGTTGGCCCATAGTAATAAAGATGGTCATGAATAACCTATTTGTTATCTGAGAAAAATTCTTACGCCAATAAAAAAAGAAATACTTACCCATTGTAAAGTTATGCTTAGCATTATATATCGCTTGTTTAAAATTAGGGCATTATTTGTTGCAAAATAATGTTTTGTAATTTCAATTTTTGATTTTATGAAATACATGTTGAACAAGCCAGTACTCTCAGGAAATATTGGAAAATAGCTTATGACTCTTATAGTCTTCAACTTGATATATTATCCTTAGAAGTATTTAAAAAGTTAGACATAAGCTAATTTTTTAGTAAAACATCCTTCAATCTAAGTAAAAAAGGATGAGAGAAAATGTATTCTTAATTATGAGAAGAAACCATAGGAATTGAAATTTGATGGGTCTAGTATAGAGAAGTTTATTGGCGTAAAAATTATCATTATTGCACCAAATGGAACCAAAACTCTTATTTCCCTCAAAATGAACTTCTCATGTACCAATAGTCGAGTTGAATATGAAGGCTTACTGATTAGACTAGAACTTCTAGTTGATTTTGGAGCTAAATGAATTCTATTTAAGGGAGAGTCACAATTAGTGTTACGATAAGTGGTAGGGGAATATAAGTATACAAATTTAGGTTCATCAACTTATTACATCACTGTTGTCCAATTGCTAGAATTCTTTGATAATATAGAATTTCAATATATTCCAATATAACATTCGGATTGAAAATGAACAAAGACTTAATCAATAAGTGTATTATGGTATAATGAAGGTATCAACCATCCATTTATAATAAATGAATTTAACTAAAAGTCTTAATATTTATAAAGAAATCGCTCATGATTAGAGGTTAAAAATCAATGTCTTTTTGGAAAATCCTAGCAAAAAAGTGTCGTTCAAACTTAAGTTATAATTACTCAATTTTTTGTTGATTGAAGGAATTCTATTTCATCAAGGAAATGTAGGCTTCTTTTGAGATGTTTTAGCATGCTTGAAGCATTAATAGTAATGCAACGAGTTTATGAAGGGGTATATGGAGCACATCAATCTAGAATAAAAATGAGGTGGCTTATATGTCAGCATGGCTATTATTTGCCAACCATCCTAAAAGATTGAATATCATATGCCAAAGGTTATAAATACTGCCAGAAGTATGTAAAATTCAAAGAATTCTTTCATATGATTTATATTATATAATGAAACGATCGCTATTTAGAGGGTGGGCCTTTGATCTCACTGGGAAGATATATCCACCATCCTCAAAATGGCATGTTTTATTTTGATGGTTATGGACTACTTCACTAAATAAGTGGTCGCACAACCTTTAAAGAAAGTTGATCAAATAGATGTAGTCAAATTCATTAAAGAACATATTGTGCATTAGTTTGAAATTCCTCAATCAATCACAAATGATCAAGGAATTATGTTTATAGGCTAGGAATTTAAAGATTTCATTGAAGATTATGGGATAAAATTATTGAATTTGTCTCCATATTATGCTTAGGCTAATGGTTAAGCTAAAACATACTCCCTCCGATTTATAATAAGTGTCGTTTTGGAGGAATGCACATTTATTAAGAAAGTTAATGAAATATCTGATATACCCTTATTAATTACATGTTAAAGTGTCTTGAAAATATAATCTGTGTAATCTATGTAATTAAGATGTGAGAGAAATTAAAGGGTAATTTTGGAAGTAAGATTATAAATATACATAAAAAGTCACAAATGACACTTATTTTGAATAATTAAAATCTCTCTAAAACGACACTTATTATGAATCAGAGGGAGTATAACAAAATAATTATTAAAATTCTTGAGAAAATGTTAGAAGATAATCTAAGATAATGGCATAGAATTTTGTCTAAACCCTTATAAGCTTATCATACTTTTAAGCATACTACCACAACGGTTAGCCCATTTGCCTTGACAACATGATGATGTTCTTCCTATAGAAACAGTGGTTCCATCCCTAAGAGCAATTAAATAGAACACTTTAAGGATTTTCGCGTATTTAGAAGTGATTGTAATGTAGTTAGAGGATTTAGATGAAATTTGACTTTAGGTCTTGAATAATATGATTATTCAAAAAAGAAAAGTGGTAAAATTCTACGATGAAAGAATTTGTTGACAAAAATTCCATAAAGGGTAACTAGTGTAATGATCTAAATTTTTGTTAAATTACTCATAATCGACTAATAAGGAGAAAAAACTATAAAAGTATAAGTTGAGTTTAAGAAAGCTTAAGTTCATTTCTCTTTTAAAACTCTTTTCCCTATAAATTACTATTCACTCACAACTTCCGACACTCATACCTTCACCATCCAACCACCGTTTCTAGAAATCTAGTCCTCTACAAAAAGCTCTTGAGATGCTCTATCAAACTACTACACTTATTTCATAAAAAGCAACCCAGAATGGGAGGAATCACGAATGAAAATTTTAGTTCATTTAGGTAAGTCATCGATCTCTTATTTCTAGTCATTTTTAGGTGAAACTAACACCACCATCATGTCTAACAGCCCTAAAAATATAGGAAAAGAGGGAAACTCATCACCAATCAACCCATTTTACGGGTGAACAGAAATAGGCTACCTTTCAGCTTCGAACCTTTAATTCCCAAAAACTAAAAGAAGTTTCGACACAAGACCAGTGCCATTAGATTTCTGGAGGTGAGCTTCTCATTTTTGAATGGGTGGCGATGATCACTGTCTCTCTGACGATGGTGCATGTACCCCACGTTCTGATGACAGTGGTGATTTTCCAACTAGCACAAAAATGACTGGAAATAATTTTAAAAATTCTCAAATATTATAGGGATCAATTTTTATAAAAGTAACTTATTTAAATTCTTCATAATTTGTTAGATAAAAATTTGGAAAGGTTTATGTTCTTAAATTGACTAGTTGTTGATTAAAATTGAAACTATCTAGATGTATTGAATATAAATAAGAGTGTTTGGGTTAGAAATTGGTATAACTGAATTATGAATTAGATTTATTATAAATTTTGTGATGTAAATGTGGACTCGATTGGGCATCGACATGTATATTGGAGGTTCAAATTGAGTTGTAGTTATTGGTAGATATAGAAGTGTATTTTTCTTATAGGAATGATCGTTCTTTCAGGAGCAGAATGTTGTTTTATAGCATAAATTTTGCTGAATTTTCAGTAGGCTCCTCGTAAAACGTGGCATTGTCGTGTTTAAATAAAAAAATAAAGCTCCTTAGTATTGATTTATAATATTATTATTGAGGTATCTAAAATTGTTCTAGGTTTTAAATCCTAATGATCATTCCTATTTTTCTTTATATAGATCAATCAAGAGTAGAACCCTCCACTTGGAAACACTAGATTTGGCACGAAGGAGCGCATTCTACATGTGAGTTAATATTCATATGTATGAGCATGCATTAGAACTCATTATTATATTCATCGTGGAAATCACCATCATTATCATATGCACACATGTGTACATATTTTTGTTGTGTAATGTTATGCTTGTCTTGATATATGATGATGTGGAGGATTGTTGTGGTATGAGCTACCTAGTGGACATCACCAGGCTGTGTGCACAGTGAGTCAATTGGTCAGGTATAGATTTGGGTTAGTATTTGATCCATTGATGGATCCATTGATTAAGATACGAGACAGTTAGGTCGGTTCGGTTAAGTTTGCTCTCTATGCCAACCAATATATGGTACATGACATGGTGGCATGATTGTGGTGCTTCGATCGAGCTTGCTCTCGGATAACAATCACGTCGTAGTGAGGTTGTGACGGTTCGATTGAGTGTAACTACCAAACGATAGTCCACTACATTTAGACCAAGTGACCCGTGTGGACTAAAGGAGCCCTTATGGCTATAGTCTATAGGTAAGGGATATATTATAGGGTCTTTCTTCAGTCCTCCACTATGATTTGTGATTTATGATTGTGATGATTATATGACGATCGGAAATGCACGCATATTTATAAACAAAATCACTATATATATATATATATAATGTAACTTTTGAAACCCTTAGGTATGCATAACATAACCATAGTATTAATTCACTCAACGAGGTCTGAATCCTTTAAACCACTTTTAAGGATATTTTTTAGGTCTCGAGTAATAGGGTACTTCACGGGTCTCTTTCTTCTCTAATGATCTGATATATTTTTATTGGTGACCTTTGCATCCAAAGCCGTAGTAGTTTTGTATATGTTGATTTTTTTCTTCTATTAACTACTTCAATGTTGTATCATATTATGAATTGGATATTGTTAGGACTATTTTATTGTTAAAAGTACAAGTTTGATCATTTTAGAATGTCATCTTTATTATGGATATAGGGATTTGATGGTGTTTTAGGCTTACTAAGAGACCAGTAAACCTTGAGTTTACTGCTCCTTTAGTGCCGGTCACGATCCAAGGTTACTCGTTGAAAGATGAACCTCATAGGTGTTTTATTAATATAAATTATTTAAAACTTTATGTACCTACCTTTTTTTAAAAGTATAAGGAATAAGGAATGTTAGCGAATTATTGAAATAAATAACTTTAGATTAACATTCAGAAATCGAAGTTTATAACCCCATTCAAAAATAACAAGAATAAAGGAGTTTACAACAAAGTCAAAGGATCGAATTTCACCCCATTAATTAATGCATGATGGCTTATTTTACTTATTACTTCCAAAAGATAACTTCATCCTTTTCTAGCACCAACAATTTTCCTAACTCGGTAATCGTCCACTTAATTTCGTGATATTCCTATTTGAGCTTCTATCTTGTTTGAGGACTTCTTATTTCTTTATGATTATCATGATGGCTTGTTTATGATCAAAAGCTTCATTTTCTAAGTAGCCAAATATATTTTTTAGTTTTTAAATTTTGGTTAGAAGATTTTGGGCTTTAGTATCTTTTGCTTCATAGTCCATTCTACATTGATGTGAGATACTCAACTTTTTCGAGTACATAACTTGATTGTGGCAAGATTTTTCAAATGAAGTAAAAAATCTCTTAACTTTATTTAGCAGTCCCCTAATAGTTAATGACTAAGTTATGGACCTAACATAAGACAACATACTTAAAAAAAACTATGTTGAATTTCAATTAAAAATTGCTACTCCTGTTGTATGATCAATTTTAAAGACCTTTTAACTTTAGATAGTTCTTTAGAGTTAATTGTTAGTGTAGCATTGGAACAAAGGTCACAAGAAAGACCTAAGAAGCTTTTGAGGTCAAGTCAAATGCTTCTTTTGAGGTTTTCGTTGTAGACCAAATATCCTTTATTTATAAGTTATAAAAGAATAAGTTGACATATTGATATGTCAACGTATAGAATAAACAAATTCTTGTCTCACCTACAAAAAAAAACCTCAATGGCTTTCAGGTTGGAAGAAGTCTTGATCTTTTGAAATTCTAGCTCTAAAGGGAAAGAGGGAGCGAAGAGGATTGATATTTTATCATCTATAAAAATGATAGATTAATAGGAAGTCATAATATAAATAAAGTTAAAAGTAATAAAAGGATGTTTTCGTACCATCATTAACTTCTTCAATAACCTTCTCAGCAGTAGAAGAAGTCCCTTCCAGAAGAAGAGTGAATTCAGTAAAGGGTTTGCTAGTTACATATTATTTGAGCAATTTAAAGGAGGAGTGAGTGAACTTCCTAGTAGAAACTCTTGGAGCCAGAGTTTTGGCCTTTTGAAAGTAGAGGTCGCTAGTGACTTCTCTTTAAGTTTTCTTTTAGAAAAAGGATTAGGACCCCTATATTTTTAAGAAGAAAGTCGACTTTCTACTTTTTTTCTTAGCATCTAAGATTCCAAAGTCTATAAATAAATAAAAGTTAGGAGAATTTTTGAAATTAATAATGCATGAATAGAGTGGAATACCTTTGAGAAGTGTAGAATTAGGTTGAGGGATTAAACTTTAAAGCTTTTAAGAAATCAAAAGTGATAAGTTTTGGTGCCAGTCATATTGGTAACAAAAATCTTGCATTTCAAAATACAATAGTTATAACAAATTTTCCAAAGAAATTTGTCATTGACAGGCCTTGCTTCGAAAGGCATTCTTATTGGATAGTCTAAGAAATGTACAACAAGTGGAATTTCTAGAGATAGGCTAAGTTGCCTACTCCACAGGTAAGGGAGATACATTTCAAAACCTAAGGTTATAATAGAAGGGTCACGTTTCAAGGCTTTCTCACCATTGACAATAAAGACTCATAGAGTTGCTATAACCCAAGAAAAGCTTTTGATATATAGTAAAATAGGAGGATTGAAAAGTTTTGAAAAATTTTAACCAATAAGGCCTTTTGGTAAAGTCTCCAAAACGAGTCATCTAATTTATAAACTATGACTTCAGAGACAATAAAATACCAGAGATGTCTTTGGGAGACTTTTTATAGAAAATGGTAGACAATTGAAGGTCGAGAAAATTATAAAATCTAAGGTTAGAAGAAGGTACGCTGTTGGCCTCCGAACTTTTCTTGGAAATTAGAACTTTTAAATGAAATTAAATGAGAAAATATAGTAAGATTTCTTGAAATAAATGAAGCATTTGATGAAATGAAAGACATTTGGTTTTCCTTGTGTTTTGCTTAGTTTGATGATAAAAAGATGAAGTATTGTGTATTTTGTTTGGATGTGGAATTGGAGAATGTGGGAAATGTTAATTGGAGAAAAAATCACTATTCATATGATCCTTCTTTGTAAGTTGACTTTTTAGAGACTTTGATGTATTAAGGCTAAAATGCCCTCTAAAGCCTTGTAATACCTTATATATTTCATGAAAGTGCAAGAGAATTGAGTTGTAAAGTATTCTTGTGAATATTGCTTTAAAAATGTTTTGTTGTATGTTTGAAATTGACAAAAAAGAAGAGAATTGTGTTTGCTGCCATTTTGAGCTAATTGATGGTTTATATGAATTGGTTTGGAGTTGGGAGCTTAAGGATTTTGGGGATTGAAGTGGTTTTTATGCAGGTATTAGAGTTTGGGTTGAAAAATTCAAGATTTTGGCTAGTTGATTTTTAGGGGAGGTGCTGTCAAATTTTTGTAAAAATTTAGCAGAAACTTTGTTGGTATTTTTGACCCTCTTAGTGTTTGAATTGGATTGGGAGGTATTCTTGAAGATTGTAGTACATGCTTAGAGCTTTCCAATGGTATATAATATGTCCTTTTTGGACATAGGTTGAAAAAGTTATAAGGTTTGGAAAATTTCAGTTACTGTTGGAAGTGCCATATATGAGCAGTAGCTTTGGAAGGGTTTTTTACCCTCTTTAGAGCCTTCATTGATTTTTGCATCCTTCATAAAAGATGTAGATTGTCTTTTTCCCTTTCCATTGATGCATAATATGCAATTTTTGGAGTTAGGAATAAGAAGTTATGAGGTTGGGAAAATTACAGTTACTGTTCACATGGTCATTTTATAGGCAGTGCTTTTCAAAGGGTTTTTACCTCCTTTATAGACTAAATTAATTTTTGCATCCTTCATGAAAATTTTAGAGTTTGTCTTGATCTTTCCATGAAGGTAAAGTATGGACAATGGAATAGAAAGTTATAATTTTTGGAAGTTGTGTCACTTCTTAGGAGAACATTTTTTTGGACAGCCAGCTTGAAATGAAGTTTTGACCCTTTTTGAGGTTGAATTGGTTTATAAGTTCTACACGAAAATTTTAGAGCTTGTTGTTATCTTCCCATTGATACAAAGTATGTCATTTTTGGACAATGAAGTAGAAAGTTATGATATTTAGAAGTTCTGATGTTGTTTTGCATGAAGCTGACGAATAGTCACTTTGTGTGGACTATTTGACCCTTTCAAGGACTGAAATTGGTTTTAAGTCCTTCATGGAAGTTGTAGAATGTTCTTTTGCCTTTCCATTGATACCAAGTTTATAAAATTTGGAGTTCTGAGTCAAAAAAATATGAAGGATGGAAGTTGGGATGTCGGTTTAAGAGAGGAAGAAGGAGCTGCGGGTCCACTGGAGTATCGCGATCATGCACAGGCATGATCGCAACTCCGCTGGTCTATCGCAATGTCGTGATCGTGCACGCGCACGATCGCAACTCCGTTGGTCTACCCACACGATCGCGACTTCTCTACGTATGCGAGGAAGGCTATTTTTTGAACATACTTTGATTTTTTGTCATAACTTTTTCGTCCGACCTTCGATTAAGTTAGTTTTTAAAGCGTTGTATTCCTAAGACATTTCTCTATCCCTCCATACCAAATTTTTGATTTTTTTTAGTTTTAATTGAAAAAGATTGATTGAATCAAAGAGAGAGGATTGGTTAAAGAGTTTGAGTTGGATAATTTTTTGAACATACTTCAGTAATTTGGAGATATCTCGATCTGTACAACTTCGATTAAGTTGATTCTTGTTGAAAAATAAACTAGAGACATGGGGCTACAAATGTTCTGAAGGAATCAAGTGTCAAGTTATCCTCTAAGATGTTCAATTT
>JANKYE010000225.1:28562908-28575790 GCA_032467995.1 Erythroxylum dillonii
TCATGATTTGTATGAAATGCATGGATTAGTTTACATTTTTATCTCCAAATTATTTTTGTTTAATAGGATCTCTAGACAATCCCTTAGATCCACCACTATTAAAGATGTTAAGAGCTTCAATAACATCAATTTGGCCCATATGGAACTATAAACATATTAAAGATGATTTTGTGGTTCATAATTTTTAATTTTTAACAATTTAATATTAATTTTTAATTAAAATTTTTATTCCTTTTCATTTATGTATGTATTATTGAGACTGATTTTGTGACTTTCCGTGTTAGCAATGTTAAGAGTAATATTAACGAGTTATATTTATAAAAAAATAAAGTTTGTGTATTTAATGGATATAATTTATAATTCTAATTAATATTATAAAATTAAGTAAAATTTCAAATTTAAAATATAGCTTGTCCTTATTCTCATATGAGTTAATAAAAAGATACAAAATTAGAAACTTCAACATTAAATGGCATATTAATTTCAATTTAATAAAAATTGAAATTCTTTCTAGAATCATATTTCTCAAATTACTTTTCCTTATAAAAAAAGATTTATTGTCAAAAATAACTTAAGTCGTACTTCCAAATAATGGCCTGCTTCAATGTCTTATTTTGCTCTTCTCCTTCCTTTCATTGTCGCCACCCTAACACAGTTTCTTTAATAATTGACAATAAAATATCTACCAAAATTAGATCTTAATAGTCTGTCGGGAAATTGTTGTTCAAAATGTAATAACCACGTCAATTCTATTATTGTACCCTAACAACGAATGTGTTTAAAACTAATTTTAAAAACTAAAATAATAGTAACTATTTTATATGTCCAGACTAGCAACTTTTAAACAGAAAAAAACCAATCGCATTTATAAGGCAAATCTCAAGAATAAAAGATCAACTATAGTCATGTTCAAGTAAGAGCATACATCATTGTCTCCCGTGCCACATGAAATATTGGATGCATAGAAACCCCTCTTTGTCCTTGGAATAGGCCAACCAAACCTCTCATTGCATGAACTGGACTAAAGGGGGTTATGGGTTAGTGGGTTTGAGAAGATATCAATGGGTAAATAATGAAAAACTGTTAGTTGGTTAGATATTATTATTACACATTCATATCCTCTTTCGAGGCAATACTCTATACTCCCAAATATGAGCGAAATGAAAGTAATTCTTGTATAATGCACAAGTGTCATGAGCGTGACACGGTTTTTTTTTCTTTTTTTTCTTCCATTTTTAGCAAATTAATATAATTAATTAGTTATAATTAATTAGAATATGTTAAAATTAAATATAATTAATTATAATATATTAAAATTTGAGGTAAAATAAAATTTGAACAATTTTTTTTCTTTTTTAGCAAAACAATATAATTAATAAGACTCGAGCATGATAAAGACTAACTATCAGATCACTAGAACTAATAACAAACTTTGAAGGAACAATAGATACTAGAATTGCTAAAAGTTCTCGTGTAATTTACTTGCATGATCAAAAAAGTACTTCTATATGTCTCCACCATATCAATACATTGAACTGCACATTTTCAATATTAGTCAGAATACATGTTTCTAAGTAGTTGTACGACTTCATCTTATTATAAGAAGTCCTAGCCTTTTTTCTGTGATAAATTGGCAAATTCAGGATTCACACTAGTCTTATGAACAACACATGAAGCTAAAGCTAATATTGAGTTACTACAATCGTTATCTTTATCTAATCTTACTTGATAATCATTAAACAAATCATACATAATTGTTCAATAATATCAACAGCTTCTTCAACCTAATCACTATATAACTTTTGATAATAAAATTATAGCCCCCCTATCTTATATCTCGAGTTTTACATAAAAAAGAACTGCATAGTATATCTCGAGTCTTACGTAAAAAATAACTGCATAGTTTGTCCAACCATATACAAATAAGAATTGAGTTTCTCCATTATGTACTCTATTATGACCTAGATCACCTTATTGTAATCAAATATCCATCTAGATAAAGCTGGCTTAATCTTGCACATACTACTAAAGAAAATGTGTGAAGTTGTTCTTGAGAATAATTGAGTAGCATTATAAATATCTCCAACCTCTCACAAAATGCTTTAGACAATTCACATTTCTCTTCTCTCGGTAGGTAGGTATACTAAGAATCTCCTTGTGTTAGCTTATTGGACACCTCAATATACTTGATTATCGACTCCAACATCTTGAATGTTGAAATCCATCTAGTTTTAAATTCCAAAACTAACTTTTTTATACACAAAATGCATTTTTTTTTAGTTTCTTAAAATTTTTTTAACTATTTTGGGTATTGCACTCCAACGTGCCATATTATTTTTTATCGACTTTACCAATTCCTTTATCACCTCCAATCTTTCCTTCCTAATCAAATTCATAATATACGCGAACATAGTGCAAATGGAACAACCTTCCACGAATTATTAACCTCCCAACTTGTAACTTGTTCTTTAATTTTTCCATAGTCGCATCATTTATGCCATATTTATCAAGAGTTATAGTTAAGAGCTTGGTGTTGTTGTTTTAATCCATTAAGCAATCCATCAATAAAGTTGTTAACCTTTCACTTATAGGTAGCATTAGTAAATAAATAAACCCACCTTTTAAAAATATGAATAATTATCAATTATAACATAATCAGTAACTAAATGTTAATAATATTAAAGAATATAATTTACCTCACTAATTGACTGCATAATGTTGACTACAGTTGTTTTCAATAGAGTGTGTCGTCACTAAATATAACTCTTCTGTTGGTTATAAGTTATCCATATATTTAGTGTGATAGATACCCTTTATGAACACTCAAACACTTCTTCAATATTTCTTTTTTTATCATCATAAATCTTTAAAATGTCTTTCTTCACAATATTCTAATTGAAATCTTGAAGGTCGATTGGAGTGAGTTGAGCACTATCCTAAAGGTTTTTGCTATCAACAATAGAGAGTAGCTATTAATCACTAATGATTATCTTAGCCACAACAAAATTTGTTTTGTTGCTATTATAACTTGCAATAGTCATTTTATTCTTCCTTCTTATTAGTTTAGGAGTAAAAAATGTTTAACCACTTGATAAAAGCTTCTTTTTGTTAACAAAATATATGTGTCTCTTCAAATGAGAGGTTCTACCTTTAGAACTTTCGACCAATATCTTTTGACAATACTTACATTCAACTTTTTTCTACTATGTTCCCTAATCTAATATTGTCAAATGATTCCAAACTTAACTTGTCAACGAATCATTTCTTCACTTAGTACTATATTAGAACTCTCTATTGGTATTTTCAAGTACAAGATTATAATTCTTCACTGAAGAAATATCTTTATCCATATGAAACAATCAACATATATGAGTGTATAAGTTATCCAAGGACATTTAAATGTATACGTACACTTTAATGAAAATTTAACTTGTATATATGCTAAATTTATTGAGCTTATAAGTTATTCACACACAATCAGGTTATATGAAACATAATTGAAGATGCAGATCATGGTCATCATGCTAAATTTCTTAGGAATGAAGTCATTGGAGGTTACAATTATTCATTCCTAAACAGATCAATAAAGAGATGAAAATATGCTTGAAGAAATTTCTTTAATTTGGAAAAGTTGAGGTCTCCTAAAGGAGCCAAAATGAAATAGGAATAACTATACTATAGGAAATAAGAAAGAGGCACTTTGGAGCAAATGGATTAATGAATTCTAGTTAAAGGATACTAAGTTTTGGAAAATGGGAGAGAAGCATGAACATTCTTGGCCATTCATTCAAATGTTGAGACAAAAACTGATTATTTACCCTTTTGTCAAAATAGAGATTGGTAATGGAGAAGATACTTGGTTCTGTACAGAAGAGAAGACCTGAGAACATTCACTTGCAGACTTCCTATTAACTCAAAAGTTTCTAATATCATTGCTTAAAATGCTTCACAAACAGGTAAAGGAGTATACAGACTTTAGCACTACTTTCCAAGCTACATGCCTAACTCCTTTATTAAATATAAAATTAGTTGGTCTACTAGCAGTAATGGAGATTTATCCAGTTATTCATGCTAAAGAGCTTTAAGACCTCAATTACCTATTATTCCTTGGTATAACATTATATGGAAAGGCTCCTTGATGCTTAAAGCTTCCATTGTTACCTGGTTAGCAGTAAGAGGGAGATTGAAGACTAAAGATAAACTAAAGGGAATAAATGATCATATTTGTGTTCTTTACAACTCATTACCTGAATTTGTAAACCGTCTATTTTTCAAATGTAACTTTTCATCTATAATATGGGTCAAAATTCAATACAACATGAATCTACCTTGCCCTACAACAGATTAGGAAAATATTTTAGTTTGGGTAGAAAATCAATATAAAAGAATTGGAGAAGATAAGAAATGCCTAAGTCTTTGTCTGATCTACTCAGTTTACTTAATTTGGAATGAAAGAAACTAAAGAATTTTCAAGAATATTCTCACAGTGAGGCATACAGTCACACATATAAGTGAGGCATACAGTCACACATATAACTTGTTGTGCCTCACTCACACATATAACTTGTTCCTAAATCAAAGAGTTTTTTGTTACTCATCACGCCACTAAAGACAAGTTATTTTATCAAAAGAACATGGAGATTGGAGTAATTTAGCTTTATTTTGTAACACCAGTTGTATAAATGATAGGTTGTTTCATTAATTATCTACTCCTTATTTTTAACATTATAGCCTTATACATTTTCCTTTTTCTGCCTTTCTAGGCTTATCAATAAAATAATTTATTTAAAAAAAATATAGAAGTACATTATAGGTATCAAATGGAATATAATTTGATCCACACCTTTTCTCTATCCCAATCTCAACATTGTTTAGTTTATATAAGAGATATTACTCAAGAGAACGAAGATATATTCATATATGTGCAACATAGAAATAAAAAGAGAGAAAAAGAAAACAAAAGAAGATTTAAATCAATTTGTTATTTTCATTAATATTTTGGCCATGACTGAAAATTACATGCCTATGGTGGTCATTCAATGTTATCGATTTGAATATTCGAAAATAATCTACTATCTCTGCGTTGAGACAACCCATGAATGTTTCTACAAAAGCCTTTTGAGTTCGTCCTTGAACTCGGTTCCCCAACCTTTCAAACTCCTTCTGTTAATCATGTAAGGAGCTAGTCTACTTTACCTTTGACAAGGCTTCATTAAAATCTTCAAAATCAGTTTGACAGAAGTGAGTAATAGCTCTTCAACAAAGATTTCCTATGTCACCTCCTTCCCTTCTTCCTTGTAAGCCCGACATAACCATTGCCACCATTGGTTTGCTTCACTCTCAAGATGAAAAGAAGCTAATGACACCTCTGTTTTTAAGGTGCATCGATATTCAAATAGCTACTTTACTAGGTTAAACCATTAGGTTGGATCATCACCATAATTTTTAGGAAACTCAAGTTTAGCCAATTTGGATGAGAACATTGGCCGCCATCCTTTAGTAATTTCCTGAGATTCCTCTCTTATGTTACGAGAATGCCCAGTGAGAAATTTTCCATTGCGATTGTTGGAGGATGGCTCTTGCTTTGAAAGCAATGCTTTAACCATCTTGCCAACCGAAATTTTCAACTGATGTAACTTATCAGTCACATCGAGTTCCAATCTGCTGAAGTTATCCTAGAGGCCTCTAAGCCCTACTTCCAAGTTTTCAATTATCTCCTTATTTGTTGCCATTATTGCTCTGATACTAATAATAGGCTCCGATCAAAGAAAATAAGACTTTCGTAATAAAATAGGAGTCTACTTAGGGTGTGAAAGAACCACAGTATTTTAGTTAAAAACAAAAAGACCCCTTTATTGTCACTCTGCAAGAGTTTAAATACAAAGGAAAATTAAAAACTTGTCCTAATCTGTATATCATATCTCCTAAACCGTAGATCATACCCTTAAGGATTAGGACTCTATAACTAGTTGCAATCAAGTAGCCAAAATATTGAAACAAAATAACAAATCTATGACCTATTCTTAAGCAAGCTAATGACGTGACCCAACCAACTTAAACCAAGTCTTTACTGCCAATAACCTTTTAAGCTTCATGACACTTGCATGGCCCATGCATTGCGATAGCCACGTATAGGACACATAATCAAAATATTTTTGGATTTCTAATGGGAACTCTCTGAGATCTTGTTGGCTTATCAACAAGGATAAGGATTTTTATGGTTAAAGTGCTCTGGATAAGGCCTACAGAATTTTATGTGGCTAATATGTCCTAAGCCAAATCCATTCAGTTCTTGAACAAATTCTTTAACGGCTTTCATATCAACTTGAAACCTCCTCTGTGGATGAGCAATAATAGGAACATGATTACAATTTATAGCCAAAAGTTTACCCCCTAAGCCATACTTCAACCTATTAGCTTCAACTTTAAAACCAAATCCTTGTCTTTTAAGAGCTTGAAGCTTGATAACCTGTCAACCATTTATAGAATTAGTATGAAGGTGTCATATGAATATCTTCTCTTTTACGAGGAGGAACATATCTTTCTTCTATAGAGGAAGAAACTCAAGGATGACTACATTCACCAACTTTCATTGCATTTGGTGTAAATTGACCCCTGAACCCTTTAGAAATCTGTCTTGTTAGAGGAGGATAATTCTACATAGTGACCAACACTAAAGACACAAAAAATTTTCTATCTTCTTTGTTAACTTCTTATCTGCTTCAACGATAGAAGCCAAATTAGACTTCAACTCTGAAATATCATTTACATAAACATCATTTCTTATTAGTAGTCGCGATGATTACAAATTCTCGCCAGTTGAAGACTTAGCCGAAGGAGATGTTGTCTTCTCTATATTTTCAATCATTTGATATACAGATTGGAGGTATAACAATTTCTTTTCTTTTCTTTTTTTAATCTTTGTGTATGGCATCATGGCTGTATTGAGTGTGCCAAACTATTGATTGCCTTTTTATAACCAACTTAAAATTCAAGTCGGGGAAGACTTCTCCTAAAAAAGCATATGACTTTTAACAACGATTTAAATGTACTTTGAAAAATTCAGATAATAGAATTTTAAAGTACCAAGTTGCTAAATGCTAAAATATGTTGAGATTTTAAAACTTAAAAATGAAGGATAATTTTGTCTAGGTAGTGTTTGCGATTATGCATGTGTGTTCCTCCGTGTCATGTCGTTGATATTGTTTATATAACCATCTCAAATTCAACCACCTCCAACAATTTTAATGTAACCATTTAACCTCCCATCATTTTCTAATAATGGCTATGTCTTAATTATCTTTTTTTTTTTTGAAAGAGTATGTCTTAATTATCTATACATTGATACATTGTTACTTTTAAAGTATATATTAATCATGTTTTAACTATCTTGACCTTAAATTTTAGATTTTCTCGTTAATTCTTATACTTAAGAATTCATCAAACGAGCTAAATTTCACTTAGGCTATTAATAAATTTATATATACATATATAAAAAGACGAGTTGAGCTTCATGTTGGTAGAACTCAAGTGTCGTACTCTAGCTTAGACCAAGTTCGAAACTTAAAAAAATTTAAATCTAACAGGTCAAGCTCGAACAAATGTTCCAACCCTATGACTCGCCCGCGCATCGGGTATTTCTCGATTCCTCCACAAGTGACAAAACCTTCCGCTTAACGAGTGGGTGAACAGTATGACAAATGAAACTGTTCAACTGCTACTAGTTCTTTAGTTCATAGAATGGACCCACTCTTATGGATGTCTTACTAGGTCCCGACCATCAATGCCGTAGACTCTGCCTCGGGAAGAAGCGGTCGAGCGTGTGAAAGAAGATGGGATTGGATTTCTACTCTCTCTCTTGCCTTTTGTCCCGGAAGCAAGCAACTGTTTTATTAGAATTAAAGCGTTAATAATCAACTACGACATAACTTGAAACAAAACTCTGCCGCGGGATTTTGAAAAAGGGCTTATGATGACTTTAGCATGCGGTTGGACAGCTAAGATCTGGGGTTGCATCGTAAGGAGGTGGATCCACCTTCTTGCACAGAATTTAAATTAAGCAAAAGATAGGATTAAAAAACAATAAAACACAGGTAGTTGCGCTTCGGAAACAAAAACATAAATCAACGGGTACTCTGGTCCCTGTTTCGTTTTTTTCCTTTTAACCTTAACCCACTTCAACCAGATTGGGTTTATGTCCTGTGCTTTTCTCCTTACAGACCTTCTCTCTCTATTCCCGACATCTGAATTGCTTCCCGCCTCCAAATCGAGCTTTAATACTTGTTTATTCTTGTAATTAGGCAACACCCATACATAATCACAGAGATAGCACGAGAGCGCTCCAGAACTTTCGGATCAAAACGAGGTATGTCGCATATACATGGGTTAAAGATATTTATTTCTCAGATGGATTGTTTATGTTTGGTAATGATGAATCGGGTTCTCTGTGTTACAGCGTTAATTTTTTGCGGGTTTTCATATGGTTTCATCGGTCAATTTGTGTCCATCTGTGAAAAGTACATATTCTCTCGTCTTTACAACTACTTTCCTTTTCCTATTTCTATTTCTTAAAGTCTGCAATTAGAAGGAGCCGTCCGATCTTTAATCATGAAACTGGACGGTCCAAAAGCGTTGGCCGAACTTAAATGATTCATTATAAAAAATACTGGGAGCTGGAAGCAACAAATATGCTTTTTTTGGATTCTTCAAGAAGGAGCCGGATTTTTTAATTTTGTCTTTATTTGAAGTGAAAGGTCAATTCTGTCATTCCCAAATACGGGGGCTGAACCGCTAAACACAATATGTTTCAGTCATTTCACGTGGTTCCGGTATTAATCCTTCGTTAATTCACTGGCTTTTGTATTTCTTACCCCACAAGGAAACGGATAGGAATTCATCTGCTGTTATTGACGTTAATACCCCTCACTATTTTCTTAACAAACGCGGAAAAAGATGGGATATCTGTTTCTATGGGCGGTATTAATATTTAATACCCCTCAATATTTCATAAGTAGGCGAGGGTAATACAGTAACTGAAATGTTTTCCCCTGTTTCAGTATGATCTACGAAATATAATGAGACCTTCCAACGTATTACAAGCATAACACGATTAAGAAAGATATCACACAGCAAGGAGAGACCACTAAGGGGGAAAAAAATCCAAACCCTAATTGTTATTTTGGTGTCCGTAGAAAGATGGGTTCTGAGCAAAACGACGGGACGAGCGTACCTCCATCGGAGCCGATACTGTGCGCCAATGGATGTGGGTTTTTTGGGTCAGCTTCGAGCATGAACCTCTGTTCCAGATGCTACAGTGACTTCCGTATCAAAGAGGAGCAGGCTGCCTCGGCGAAAGCAGCTATGGAGATGACACTAAACATCAAGCCTAATCAAGGGGGAAAAGATATGCAGAAGGTAGAGGTTGTCGATGAATCATCGTCGTCGATATCGTCGATGTCTGTGACGGAGGCTGTGCCCAGGCTGGCTAATAGGTGTGTAGTTTGTAAAAAGAAGGTTGGTTTAACGGGATTCAAGTGCAAGTGCGAGAACACTTTCTGCGGGACTCATCGGTACCCGGAAAGTCATGACTGCTCGTTTGATTTCAAGACGTTTGGGCGTGATTGTATTGAAAAGGCAAACCCTGTTATTAAGGCTGACAAAGTTGAGAGGATATGATCGTCGCAGTGGTGTACTTGATTGGGTCTCGCCATTTTTCTATTTGTTTGATTTATAGGCTAGTGTTTGGGGAAGGGTTTATTTGATGCAAACGGAATTAGGTGGGGAGGGCGCAGTCAAGATGAAAATTGTAGTAAAGTGGATTGTTGGGTGCAGTTTTCTTTAAATCTATTTCGTTCTTCCCTTATTGACACATATGCAAGAATATAGACAAGCAAATATTCTTACATATTGTTTTGTTGTTACATATTGCTTTTACAGTTGTTATGTTGCGATCGGCTGGAGCCTAGCTTTCATGTTCCCCAAGTGTTTGATTGAGTTCTTTGTGTTGTAGCTTCTCTGGACAATGTCAGTAGTAGTTTAAGTTTGATCTCATGTTCTTGGCCCAAATTATGGTTCGTATTTGGTATGGTAATCCCTTGACTTTGTTGAAAGGCTATATGTGGTGATAATTCTCCATGGCGGCGTTGCATATTGTTTGTTGTTGGTTCTAGTTCAGTTACCTGGGAATTGGGATGATGCATGTCCAAACTTTTTTGCAGGTCCTGGGATATTCATTATTTTCATAACCTATGGATGGTAATTGAAGAGCCATGTTTGTGGGTTGGTGAGCTCCGTTTCTAGCTATGCATATCATATACGGAATCCGTTACTTGTAAGTCTCTTCAGCATTGGAGCTAACGTTTTGTAGTTGTCCATTCTCGGTTTTCTTTGGATCTATTGGGTCTTGTGCGATTTATATTCTTGAATCTTGTCATGAAACCCATGTCAACGACTTGGCGACAATCCGTTAGACTTCAAGTAAAAGCATAAGTCAATATATCATTTCATTTCTTCCTGTTGTTTATAATAACAATGTGTGAAGTAAAGGAGGTGAACTACTGCTGGCGTGCAATCTGATTGTGAAGTCCCACGGATCACTTGTTAAAGTGTACGAAGGAAACGATGCAAACAGCCTAACCATTGTCGTACGTAAAGAGCGGCGATCTTTGTTTCTTGCAAGCTCTGTAGGCACCTGTTTCTCGGACGTTACTAGAGATACTATTAACACAATTGAGTCGGTGGAGAGACTTTCCCCACTGTAACATGTTTATATTATAACGTCAATTTAGGAATGAACATTTAATGAGCAAGCTTCAAGCCAGACCCTTTGATAAATTTTGCAGACTGTATCAAGATTATGGATATGAGACCAAGGGGTAACATAATCTGCAGAGGGCGGTGAATTATCTATTGAAACAGGAGAAATTGGAACAGTATTTGACCGACAACGCTGGGGCTGGAAGAAGTTCGGTGCGGTAAAAGCGCTCCTGATTCAAGGAATACAGAGAAAGGTCTGGAGGGAAGTTGCCAAAGTAGTTGTAAACACTAGGGATGTGTATGCCCACAGACTGAGTGGGCCAGATGAGCCATAGGTCGGCTCGGTCAGGTCTAATTTTTTATATTTTTTTAAAAAGTTAAAAAATGACTGTTTTTTATGTTCTAGACTTGAGCTTGCCGGTGGCCTGGTTGGATCAAATAATTTTAGTTCATGACTCGGTTAACTCGGACCAAAATTAGGTTGAGTCAAAATTGACATTTCTCGTATACAACCATATTCCACGGAGAGTTAAAAGGCGAGGAAATCATAACTGAAGATATTCGCGCGACAATTGAAGGCCACAATAAGCCTTCTGGCAGAAGGAAAACGGAAGAGGAAAATATTAGAAGAGGACATGGAATTAGCCAAGTCCAACGCGTTGGAATGGTCATCGTGATGATTTTAGTAGACTCTGAAATGAAGCGAGCATTAGTTGTTAACGAGAGTTCAGCAGATATTCTATTTCATGATACATTTACAGTATTTGGAATTTACAAAGACAATCTAGGGCGAAAATTGTAGTGAGTGTTAGCTATGGTCCCTCTCATATGGAGGGACACCATCTTTGAATGCAAATGGTAGGCATGCGTCACCTACCGATATTGAATAGAAGTTGAAGCCACAATCACAATTGTTGAAAAGAGCAATATGCAGTATTTGTTGATGCTGTTTTTGTTGAAAAGAAGAATTTCAACAATTGTGACTCAACAACTGCGGTAAATAGCTGTAAGCACACGGTAGAGTGCTTTATAAAGGCACTCTCTGCTTTAGAAACAATAGACAAAAACCAGAGAGAAAATCAGAGCATTGGTTATGCTCTGAAGTTAGGAAAAATTTTTCTAAAGGACTGGTGAGTGACAAAATAGTGAGGTTAATATTTTTAGATTGAGAAACACCTTGTGAGCTACTATTTTGGTTTTATCTTTGTATACCTACTATTTGTAATAGTAGAAGAAATATTCTGAGTTTTGTCCGTGGACGTAGTCCAAAGTTAAGGGTGAACCACATTAAATATTCTGTGTCTATTTTGCTCATTTTATTTTTCCTTTTCACGAAATACACCCGCTGCGCCCAATAAGTGGTATCAGAGCTGTGTTTTCATTGGAAGTATTTTTTGAAAAGAAACACATCATCGGGAAAAGAAAATTTCAACGAATGTTTTTGCCGTGATCTGTTCGAAAAGTTGACGTAAAACGGCAAAGGTGACGAATAATACTTTTACGTTGTTTAATTAATTTACAAGGTGACACACTGTGCAGCAATAGTAACTGGTCCCGCGATACTATTTGAGGTACTATTCACAAGTTATTATTTATCAGGTCCTGCGGCACTATTCCAGTAAGGTCTGACGACACTATTGCAGTAAGCACTATTCACAAGTCACTATTTGCTGGATACTGTGGTGAAAATTTAGAAGATATCTTTTCTGCCAAATTTTGACGTCCTGGTTTCATATTTGAGGTCGGTTTTATCAAATTTAGCTTAATTTGGTAAATGGAGGTGAAGATGAGCAAAATGATCAATCTGAACAGTATGAACTACCGTATATGGCGAACCAAGATGAAAGATCTCTTGATGATTACAAATATGCATTTGTCGGTATTTTCGGCAACTAAGCCGGAGGAGATGTCCAACTAAGAATGGGAGTTTGAGCATGAACGAGTGTGTGGTTATATTCAACAGTTTGTCGATGATAATGTGTACAATCACATTTGTAACCATGCAAGAACGTTGTGGAATAAGTTGGAGCAGTTGTATGCTTCAAAGACAGGCAACAACAAATTATTTTATCTGACACAATTAATGCAGGTAAAATACCAGGAGGGTACTTCTGTAGCTGATCATTT
>JANKYE010000225.1:28593888-28607049 GCA_032467995.1 Erythroxylum dillonii
AATAAAATTTAATTATTCATAATTCTTATTAAAAATAATATATGAATATATTAAATAATATATATTTAGTTAATAATAAACCAAATTATGAAAAGCAAAAATAGAAAACAAAAATTACTTTTATGGTTTTTCATAATTTTTGAAAACTAGAAGAAACTAAAATTAAAAATTGAGATAAGCAAGATCTTTTTTACTAAATTTGAAAATAAAAGTAGAAAACTAAAACTAAAAATATATCATAAACTTACATTTTGTTTTGATTTGTTTTACTACAAAGATCAATATTTTGACATAAAGAAATGAAATTAGAAAACATTTTTGTCATATTATATGTATAAAAATATGCACTTTGCCACTTAACCGAGAAATTTTAGTCTGATAAATGGATTAAAAAGATTATAGAAGTATAATTAACATTCTCATCATTAAAAATTATTTCATTAATAATTAAAAGTAATGCTATTGCAGGTTTATTTAGTTTAATAATTGCTAAATTAATTCAAATCACCTAAACCAAACTAATAAAAATAATTTTGGAGTGGTTCGATTTTAGTATAATTTTTTAGAATGTATGGTTAAAATAAAAGAAATGGTTGTAAATTTGATAAGAAAAAAGTAAAGTGAAACGACTGACTGCAAAAAAAGGTGAAGTCATTTTGGCAGTAAGGTCTGAGGCAGAGTGAGTTAGCAGGAAAGGAATGGGGGGTTGTTGATTAGGAAAGAAATTGAATTGGAAGCCTAAACGGTATTGAAGTTAAGGCAGACAAGGAAGTGGCAACCACCTAAATCATCCGTCATGTTACAACTTACAACAACGGTTGGTGAGAAATAGAATCCGACAGAACCTCCGACCATTTGAAGAAACTTGATCTATGCTTTCTATCTTAATTCCAATTGATGTTGAATCCATCAGGATTTGGCTTGGAAATGGATTTTGTGGTGTGGTGGGTGGGTATGGGTTAGCCGCTCCTGTCAGTACCCATACATAAATAGGCTTGTTTGACAATCAGTTCCGTTAGTTGTTATATGATTATTTTAATAATTATTCAATAGTAGATTGTGTAAGTTGATTTGATAAGTAAATAATATTAACTGTTCATTAAACATACTGAGTAAAATTAATTCTTTAGTATAGCAAATGAGTTCTATATTTCAGAAAGAATGTCAAATAAAAAGCGTGGGAAGGATAGGAATTGAGTATGATTTGACTTGACATGTGTGAAATTTCTGGAATTTAAACTAAAGTTTTTTTACAGGCAAACAGAAATGAATCACCGCCACGCACAACGTCAACATTAATTATTAAAAGTAGTAGCACCGTCACCAATTAATATACACACATGTATATATATATATATAGCCTTTAAAACTAAAATGAAAGTAGGTAGGGCCACTTTTATAAATTTTTTTCCCTTTTCTGCTCCATATGCGGGACCAAACATCCCACCAATTTGACACCCACTTGTCCTCTCCTCCCCTTCCGTTTTAAGATTTCAAAACTCAAACCATAAACTAACAGTAACAGGTTTCTTATACAAGTCGTGTGTGTGTCAAATACAATCAAATCAGTATATATATATATATATATATATATCTTACGAATTAACTTCACCTCCTTCTCCTTCTAATGGCCGCTGCAGGAATCGGCAGTTTCAGAAGTGGTACCCACACTAACACCAGAGCCTCTCTCAACACTAGCAAACTCGACAAGCCTCTTTCCCTCAACTCCAATTCAAAGTTGTCTCTTAAATCCAAACCTCTTACTAGCTCCGGCGGCCGTAAAAGTGCTCCCGCTTCTCTTGGACCCTCCAGGGACCATGCAGCAGGTTACTATTGAAGCTGAATTCTCTTGATCCTTGTTTTTAACCGTGCATTTTTCGAATTCAAGCCTCTACTAAAAAATTATTTTTCTTTATTTACACGTATGTAATTTATACACTGGATAAATTGTAAATACTTGCGTGTTGATATGTGTATGTTATTTGTGTGTGTGCTTTGAAAGCAGTCCCTGGAAGAGTTCGGGTAGCTGTGAGATTGAGGCCGCGCAATGCGGAGGAGATGTTGGCGGATGCTGATTTTGGTGACTGTGTAGAATTGCAACCGGAGGTATCTCTTGAAGATAATTATAATCGGTTATGCATCTTTATACTTGCTTCTTTTTATGTTTGTTTAAACTGTTTTTTTTCTGATTGATTACAGCTTAAGCGGCTGAAACTAAGGAAGAACAATTGGGACTCCGATACATTTGAATTTGATGAAGTCCTCACTGAATTTGCATCACAGAAACGCGTTTATGAGGTTGTGGCGAAGCCGGTTGTGGAGGTATAGATGCAAATAATATCTAATTTATTCTTCATGTTTGCTTTTTTGTATCTGATCATTTTAAAATATTTTAAAAGCCGGGAATGATTTAGGATCTCACCAACAAAATTTGGCCAAGCAACTAGAGTCTGTGGCCATGTCTTTGGAAGTACAAATGCGCTGAACCAAAATTAAGTTTTTCGATATTCAGCTGAGTTTGTCTAAAGAGAACTTAAATTGTTAGTCTTGTGAGGAGTTTGTTTAGTAAATAGCTGGGATGAGCTTTAGCCTTGTTAAGAAAAGAAAAAGTCGTTTCCTTATGAGCTGAGGTGGACTGTTTTACAAATATATGGTTTATATTGCACTATTATAAGGAAATCCAACAGCATGAAGAGGAACTTGTGGTTAGGGAATAAAATGGGTAAATGATGATCATTCATGTATGAAATGTAAAACTTAGTAAAGCCTACTGTCTGATATATAGCTATGTAAAGTAAACTAGGGAAAGGGTTTCGTTCAAATACCCACGAATTTTAGAAAGGCTGCCTCAAGTTTGTTAGAACTGATAATTGTTTAAAACCAGGTCCGAAAACTGAATCTTGAAATAACTCATATGGAAAGAAGCTTTTTATATTACTTGTCACTAGTTGTCGATCCCCTACCGGCTGAACCCAAATAGGGAATGGGAAAGCTAGAAATGATGCATTGTCGAAATGATAGACAACATTATTCAATTTTAATGAGTACCAGAATGTCAATCTTGTTAAATAATCATCAAATTCAGACTTGTTAGCTTAAATCTAGTGGGTATTTGTGATGCAATAATTGATGAGCTCAAAAGGAGTTCTACTTCTAACTGCTTTACCATGTGGTTTGGTTGTTGTTTTAACCTGATTTGTGTCAAGTAGTGATTATGAATAGAACATGTTGTTATGCATCCTTTTCTGAAAGACACCTATCCTTATTGTTTCCTTCTGCAGTGTGTTTTGGATGGATATAATGGAACAGTCATGGCATATGGACAAACTGGCACAGGTAAAACATATACTCTTGGACGACTTGGAGAGGAAGATACAGCTGCTCGTGGAATAATGGTTCGTGCTATGGAAGATATATTAGCTAATGTTTCTCCAGAGACTGATTCTATTTTAGTCTCCTATCTGCAGGTTGTCGGCCTTTAAATAGTCTCATTTTTTATTTTCTGGTATTGTAATCATCTCTTGTTCCACAAGTTTTGGTTTAACAATTTTGAATTGTGGTACTATCAACTTGAGCTTTTGTAGTTCATAAATATGTGCATTCACTTTAATTTTCGAAATATATGCAGCTATATATGGAGACAATACAGGACCTTCTTGATCCTTCTAATGATAATATAACAATTGTTGAAGACCCCAAAAATGGTGATGTCTCATTACCTGGGGCTAGTCTAGTTGAAATCAGGGATCAACAGAGTTTTATTGAATTGTTAAGGCTTGGAGAAGTACATCGAGTTGCTGCAAATACCAAATTGAATACTGAATCTTCTAGAAGTCACGCCATTCTAATGGTGAATTAACTTGATCTTTTCTTTTCCTACGGTTTTTCTGCTTTTGGAATTGCTAGGTTGCCATTGAACATAGTTTGTATTACATAGTGGTTCACTAATGATGTATGAAATGCTTTAGGTACATGTGAAGAGATCGGTTAAAGGAAGAGATTCTGTCCTTTCAAGTGAGAATGGTAACGACTCTCGCATGGTTAAAGCTCTGAAGCCTACTTTAGTTCGGAAAGGAAAGTTAGTTGTTGTAGATCTTGCTGGTTCAGAGCGTATTGATAAGTCTGGTATGTAGCGCGCTATTATGGATGTGGGGTTATTTCTATTAACATAAATTAGTCTTTATAGATGTCATTGCTGACAGCTGGTACTTATATTGGGGAACGAAATCTTCTTTCTTATGTTAATGTTGTTTGTTTCATCTGTTATTGGCAGGGAGTGAGGGGCACACACTAGAGGAAGCTAAATCTATCAATCTCTCTTTGAGTGCTCTAGGGAAGTGCATCAATGCCTTGGCAGAAAATAGTGCACATATCCCTGTTCGTGATTCAAAGCTCACTCGATTGCTGAGAGATTCATTTGGAGGTAAAAGTATCTCTGCTACAAATTATTCTCCTTATCTCAAACTTTCAACACTGTTGAAAGTTTGATCATGTTTCTTTCATCTCATTCAGCCAGAGTGCTTGACTACAAGCTCCTAGAGTTTCACATATGTTAGTGGGCATAGGGTTTATATAGTCCTCATATGCATAGAACTTCATTTTTTTGCTTGAATATTTAGAACAACAGATTGAATGAAAATGTATACTCTAGTTATCACATGCTGTAATTTGGATAATATGGAAATTTTGGTCTTGTAGGTACACTAGATATATACCGTTGGTTCTTAGGTATCTATGTGGATTTGTGGTGGTTTTTGATACAAAAAGAACTATTAGGGAAATCTCACTGAACCTAGTTTCTGCCACTTTTCATTAAAAAGTCCATTTCCTATTTATTCAGCATTTCTCCAAATTATATATTCTTGTACTGGCTTTGATCCTATGGAGCAGCATTTGGAATCTTGATATCAGGGGTGACCATCTTCTATTTTGTGATGAATTATGTTGCTTTCTGAAATTTCAACAGGCACAGCTAGAACTTCACTTGTTATTACTATTGGTCCATCCCCCCGCCATCGAGGAGAGACAGCTAGTACTATAATGTTTGGACAAAGGGTGAGTGCTGTAGAAACTGAACTTTATTCTTTTTCAGCACTCTGTTAAGATACCAACCTGGACTTGCGTTGAAACTTGTGTATTCATAGTCTCACTTACTGTAATATTTTTCTGTACATTACTTATCATAATAAATTTCACCTGAGCACCTAGTTTACCATTTTGACAAATATTCACTCATTGATTCCCCCGTATGATCTAGAAACTTTTAGTCTCTCTTTGACTTATCTTTTCCTGTTGGCCTGTCATAGGCAATGAAGGTAGAAAATATGTTGAAGTTGAAGGAAGAATTTGATTACAAAAGCTTGTCCAGAAAGCTAGTCATACAGTTGGATAAAGTAACTGCAGAACATGAAAGGCAGCAGAAGGTATTTGAGGATGAAATTGAAAGAATTACTATCGAAGCACAAGCTCGAATCTCTGAGTCTGAAAGAAGCTACACAGATTTATTGGAGGTATATAAGTCATAAATACTTAAATAAAGACATTTCTTACTCTGAGCTTAGGTGTGTCTTGGTATCCATATGCTTTGCATCTTCATGAATTTCTGTGAATGACATGTTACTCGGTGGCTGGGTCCATGTTTGAGCAAGAGTTACAGAAGAAGTGGCCCTTGAATTTCTTTGAGTAATGAAGTAGTGCACTGTGATAGTTATCCAAAATTTTTCAGTAATAAAAGTGTAAATTGATAACAAGGACTATTAAAAATGCGGGTTGTGCAACACAGGAAATCCATTTGAAATGACCAGACCTGGCCCTGGATCAGGAATTTATTTATTTTTTGTATGGAGCAGCACGTGATCCCTATTAGACTGATCTGGTAGCAAACCGGCAACTTATTAACTCGAACTGGAGGAAAGCAGATGCTCGGGTAGAGTTGGTTGGTACCAACCTGATGAGATCATCCCTATTAATGTTAATCTTTGTGACATCCATGCTGACCTTTTCATGCTTTGCAATTCTACCATTGCATAATCTTCTAATGAAATTGAATTGGAAAAGTTAATTTAAATATGAGGAGAAAAATGCTTTCGTTGTCTGTGATGTAATTGCCTCTTAAGTTCAATATGGAAATTCTGCTCCTGATATTGAACCCCTGAATCCTTGTTTCTTGTGGAACTCAGAAGTGTTCTAATGTCTTTATGCATATTTCACAGAATGAAAGGTTGAAGTATGAAAAAAGTTTCATGGAATCAATTAGGAAGCTAGAAGAAAAATGGGCAATGAGTCTGCCAATGCATATTAGCAATGGGGATATGTTTAGATTCCAAAATGATGCTTCTGAGGTGAAATTATACAACTGAATTCCTGTTTTTAGTTCACTGTCTTTATTGATCAAATTTACAATGCATGATGTGTTATCCCCATGTTTCCATTAAAAGTTCTATGAATTGTTTCTGGTGATTATAAACCAATAGCTCTCAAGGTTATGGTGATATGGTCTGAAATCATCCAACTTGTGGCATGAAGGGGCCTAAGGTGGCTGCTGAGCAAGAAGTTGCTGAAATGAAAAAATTGCTTGAGAAAGAAACACTTTTGAGAAAGGCTGCTGAAGAGGAAGTCAATAATCTTCATAGTAAGTTAGCACAATCGAAGAGATTAGAGGTACTTCTTGTACCTTTCTTGGCAATCTCACTTTTTTTTTTTCCTTGAGTATTGCTTGGGCTACTATAGTAAGTCACTATGCCTAATTTTCATAGGAATCAAGTAATTCTGAGCTTGTAAAGCTTTGCAAGATTCTGGAAGATGAGGCACTTCAGAAACTAAAGCTTGAAGAGCAAATAACAATGCTTGAAAGTCAGCTGTTGCAGTTGAATTTTGAGGCTGACGAGGTATTGGCCTTGTGGGGTTTGCCAGTTCATCTACTGTTTACCTTTAATTGTTTGTGAGGGATCCACCACTCTATTTCTCATGGCTATCAAATAGTCTATAGAACATGGTGCCAAGTCCTTTTGAGACTCAAACTTTTGAAAATACTGGAATTTCCTTCAATTGACAGCATTTCAATTTTAGCACTGGAGGAAGTATGGTCCCTGTAGCGAATTAAAACAACTTTTGTGGATCCCTTTGAGTGAATGACTACTCTAAATAAGTCTTGATTTGTGTAGTTACTATACTTTTCTTTCAACCATAATTACAAATTGTGAAACTATATCATTTTTTGTGGTATATGATGGACCATATGATTAGGCTTTTAAAAAATATTAGTTCAGTGTCTTTGAACCTCTATCTTATGTGCCTTGGTTAGTATTTTTATTACTGACTGAATTTTTTCTCTTCTAGACAAGAAGGAAACTTGACAGAGTTGAACCAGAGCAAGTTCTTGGTGGGCAGGATTCTACGATTCATCAAGTTGGGAATTCACAACTCAACCATTCTGGCAATGGGGAGAAGGCCTCAATAGCTAAACTCTTCGAACAAGGTAGTGGCTGCCGGGTGCTTCACATTTTCAAGACTTTTTGGTGATCTGTTGTTGATATTGATGGATCCACTTTCCTTTTATTTGTTTCCTAACAAAATTTAGTATCATCTAAGTGGGACTGCAGAAGATCCTGTCACTTCTTGAAACAGAAGATCCTGATGTGCGGGTCCATGCTGTGAAAGTGGTGGCAAATTTAGCTGCTGAAGGTGTTGAAAATTTGTTTCTTCTATTGCATTTCTTTAACATTTTTCCATTGCATGATCTTGTTTTTCTGGATTTCCCTAGCATTCTGTATTTCAGTGGAGATGGGCTCCTGGATTTGATAATTGCCAGAACATATTATTTGGTTGTTATGTTCTATTAAACGTGGTTAAGATGTGATGGAAGCTTGTTATCTGAAATGCCTGACAGGGAATTAACTGAACAATTTCTTATTGCTAGTGCTTCATAGATTCTCTCAGATAATAGTTTCAAATTCTTTTGGCGTTGGCAATGTTATTGCTTCTGATGTGATTCCCAGATCAAAAAAATTTATTATTTTATGTTTACGGTTGTCCTAACTCATTTAAGTAACATGGAGAATTGTGAGTTCTACAGTTATGGAACAAATTATTAGTCATAACAAGCAGAAGTTGAATTTTGCTTGGAAGAGGATGTTCAGATGTGAAGTTGTATTAACTTTTTTTTTTTTTTTGAAAAAGGAAAGCTGTATTAACTAATTTAATAAGCCTCTAATGGGAATTAGAAATTTTATTATTACAAGTATTGGCATTAGTTACATTGTGAAATCTCTAGATTCTTTCTATTGGCTTTGATATTGACAGAAATATGAATTGACTAAAATATCCGAAGTTCAATAGTAATTTGTGTAGCTTAGGGTTGATAGATGCTGCCAACCTCTGCTCTTATGTCAGATGTGAATTTATTTTTCTGCTTGATTCTTGATTTGTGTGGATTTACAGCATGCATTGGCAAATATACCACCATACATATCCATTTGTCACTTGTAGGGTATTTTGTCCCTATTGCTGGCTTCATTAATGATGTAAAATTTCGAACTAACTTACAGAAACTAATCAAGGGAAGATTGTGAAAGCTGGTGGTCTTAAGTCTTTACTGATGCTGCTTAGGAGCTCCGGAAACGAGTCAATACAAAGAGTTGCAGCAGGCGCAATTGCCAATCTTGCAATGAATGGTAAGTTGTTGCATCTGTTGTTTTATGACCTTTAGGTCATTTAGAAATGTTGTTGACATGGTTGGTTCATTGCATTTGATTGATCACGTTTAACACTTACTGTGTACAATCAGAAACCAATCAAGAGCTCATAATGGCTCAAGGTGGCATTCAGCTACTATCTATGACAGCTTCCAATGCAGAGGATCCTCAGACACTTCGAATGGTTGCTGGGGCAATTGCTAATCTTTGTGGAAATGGTAAACTTGCCTACTGCATGTTGTGTTCATTCTGCTAAAAATTTTATTTTCTGTATTATTGAAATTTGAGTATGGGAATCAGATCAGCTTTTTTTATAAAATTGGTATTGAAGAATGAGAAGCAAAATGAGCAAAAATGCTAAATATTCTGTTATTATAGTTTGGACATGCAAGCAATCGAGAACAGACATTGCTGATGCTGCAACTTTATTTGATAGATGAGAATGCTATTATGCTTTTAGATGGCTTATATGTTATGATACTCGATTGAATGGAATCTTTATTGTCAGCTGCATGTGTTTTTTCTGTAATTGACATAGAATATGGAATCAAATTGTGTCCAGAACTCTATTAGCTCATTTTTCTGTAGGTAAATGACACCATCAAGGCCTTAGTCATGTGTTGTTTCTTACAAGCTGAGATTTAGATGTTGCTCACGAGATGTACATAATTATGACCTTTTAGTTCAACTATCCTGATAAATTAACAGTATAAATTTTACATTACTAATTAACAGTATAAATTTTACATTACTGTTATACTAGGAATTAAGTTAAATATTTGTGGGCGAGCAATAATTTATTAACTTATTAATAGTGAACTCCACAAATAACTATGGATCTAAAATAATGTCTAAGGTCCCTATGAAAAAAATATTGTCATAACCTTTTAGTCACCTTTTTGTAAATTGTACATAGTATCTTCAGATGGTTATGGAGATTAGTATAGTTCACCTGAGATCTGAAAGGCAAACTTACTTTTATAGGTGGTGGTGCATTACAAGTTGCCCTTTGCAAGCTGATAACTAACGTTATGATCTATTGCTTTGCAGATAAGTTGCAGATGAAGCTGAGAGAAGAGGGTGGCATTAAGGCTTTGCTGGGAATGGTCAGATCTGGGCACCAAGATGTTCTTGCTCAAGTTGCCCGAGGGATAGCAAATTTTGCCAAGTGTGAATCAAAATCATCAACTCAAGGTAAATAATTCTTAAAGTTTGTTGTAGAAGCGGTGATAAACCCTGTTAAGTATTTGCTTGTCATTTCCTGAAATCATTTTCTTCCTCAAGCAGAGATCTTATGATTGTCTGCCATTTTATGGTGACATCTTTTCATGTTTAAATAACAATATCTTTCCTTTTGTTGGAGCAGGAGCTAAATCTGGAAAGTCACTACTGATTGAGGATGGTGTGCTTCCATGGATTGTGCAGAGTGCAAATAGTGAAGCCTCATCAATCAGTCGCCACATAGAGCTTGCACTTTGCCACTTGGCTCAGCATGGTAAATTTTCTCCTTCGTCTTTGTTTTTGCTGTGAAGTCTGGCCTCTTGTTCAGTGTCAGTCCAAAAGGTCTTAACATTCATACACTACAGAGGTGAATGCAAAAGACATGGTAAATGGAGGTGCACTAAGGGAGCTAGTTCGAATCGCACGAGATTGTTCACGGGATGATATAAGGGCTCTTGCACATCGAATCCTGACTGCCAGTCCTACTTTTCAAACTGAGTTAAGAAGACTACATGTAGATTATTAAGGGGTTTAGTTGAAAATGGTTTGAATCTGTTGATAGATGCAAGGTTGCTGAGCTTTCCTGTCAAATATTTGTTTAAGCTGGACTGTGATTCCCTTTGTAGTTAGTTTAGAACATGGAGAAAAACAGAGGAGCTACTGATTGATTTATTTAATTGTTCTAACGCTACCTACGAGATCACCTTTACTGCTTAGGTGTAGTTACTGCGGGATTTGTCTGTAACTGAATAGAACACTAATTTTGAAGTACTCACGTGTAAAAATGCTTCACAAAATTAACCACAGTTGTTGACTTAAACTTCGAAGTTACTTTTCTCGTGTATCTACTTTATCTTAGCATTGCTCGATTTGGAAGGAGATTTGGTTATGCTGTGCTTGTTTCTTAAAAGGGACGGATGCCAATGATTTCAGAGAGTTACTTACCTGGCAATATGTACTTCTTTCACAATGTGTACTTTCGAAAATTGCTTTACTATGATATCCATAACAATTTGTTATACAAGCAATGCCACTGGGATGAATTGTATACATTAGATGTTATTGCTTTTGCATATGCTATAAATTAAAATTATAAGCTAAAGCATAAATTTCTATATGATCTAGGTTAAAAAAAAATGGTTTCATATCTGTTAGAGAAATCAGTACTATGCAATGTTTAAAAAATCGGACCGGGCATTAAACCGGTCGAAGGAAAGGTTTAAAGTTTAGGTTTAATCGGTAATGAACTGCTATAAAATCGGTATATAATAAATAAGAAGTAAAACTTATAAGAATAAGTAAAAATGAAATATTTTATTGAAATAAAAATATACAAATGTCTATTATTATGTAATGAATTAATAATAAATAAATGTTTTCATTTATCTTAAGGGTCAAAATTTATGCATAAATAAAATGTTTTGAATTTTTCAAAGTAAATTTTCGATCATAGCTTTATCTAGAAGATATGTACGTTGGACTACGTAATATGCTTTTGAAAAACAAGTTTTTAAAGTTAAAAGTGAATAAAAACACGATAGACAAGGTCATTGTGTATTAACTTACATGTCATATTAATGACATAGTATTTTCTTTTATTATTTAAATAAAACAGAGTTTATCGTCATATAATTAGCTTTTTAAAAGCTTAATACTTTAAAAGGATGAAAATTTTAATAGAATTAACTTTTTATCAATTAAATGTCATATCAATATTAATATAATATTATTTTTATTTTAAATAGAAATAAATATGCTACATAATTGACTTCTTAAAATTAATAAAAAATGAGTCTTATTGTCTAGTGAAAGTGAGTCCTATCTGCCACATAATCAACTTTTTAAAATTAATTAAAAAGTGAATCTTACTGTCAAGATGGTGAGACATATTGTTATATATTTCTAATAATGGATCATACTTGTTATATAATAGTAGAATTTACTTTTTATTTAAAAATTATGGCTTCTGATATGATTCCCAGATCAAAAAAGTTTATATAAAAATTATTGTTATATAACGGATCGGACTGTTTGGTCCGACCATAAATTTTTTGAACCAATCGGTTTTTATACATAAAAGTTATTTGGTGAGATCCAAACGTCTAGTGACCGGTTCGAACTTTTTGAAAATTTAGGAGTTTGAACAATATTTCCTCCTTTAATTGGTAGCCATATAAGAAGCACACATTGTGAAAGAAATTATTAATCCTTTTCCTAACGCTGAACTAAGATACAAATATATACAAATTCATTCTAGTGCTAATTCCCCATCTCTGTTGACAACTTTGAAGAAATTTTATGTACTTTGCGATTAAGCAAAATGTAGAAAAATAGCCATTTGCATAAAATCTCATGCCACCGCCAAAGGCCATGACATGTTTTTCTTGACCTTGTAAGTCATGTTTTAGTATTAATAAGTAATCGATAAAGTAATGATAGTATAATTAATGGATGATCACTGAATCTTTGCAAGTGATTTATACAGAGGACTTGAATTGGAACCAACCTTCCGTCCGCAGGGATTGACGGTAGTAGTTAACAATTGTCAACGCACTGATAAAAAATAAAAGTTTAGAGCCTACAAGGAGACCTAAAAAAACACATAAAATGGGAGATTGGATGTTGTTATTTACTAACTAGGGATAGCAATTAAAGAAACAAATTAAAAGGATAAACTAATGGGTTTTGTTGAAGTGTCATGTGTAATCAATTTGGACCCAGTTAAGCCTCAATTCCAACTATTTTGCTTTTGAATGTGTTGATTTTGGATTAAATAATATAATCTGAGCTATTGTTCTCAATAACCATGCTTTTTTTAATATATTTTTTTACACTTACATAAGTATAATCTTTAATTAAGTACCTATGAAGACGATAAGGAGATTTAGAGAGGAAAAATTATTGGGTAGTAATAAGCAAGGACAAGCAATAATGGTGATAGTGGGAAGGAGCGAGAAATCAAGAGAGCAGTGAGAATACAAGAGTAGCTTTAGGACAGAAATTAAGGTATCGATCCATCAACGATGGCTGTACTAGGGCATAAAATTTGGGTACCAATCGATACCAGCTAGAATTAGCCAAAAAGTTAGTATTACCAATGCTATAACCCAATATTGTATCCATAATTTTCTTACCGTTTTTCCAGCTAATACAAACTATACCAACTAGAATGACACAAGCTTGACTGACTTAACGCGTCGTAACACTATGTAAAATAAATTAGACCTATAATTATGATAATGGTGAG
>JANKYE010000225.1:28631650-28648234 GCA_032467995.1 Erythroxylum dillonii
GTTTGATTATTTTACAATTGAGTGAGCACTACATTAAATGTTTCAGGATTTGGTCAGAAAAGTTGAGAAATCTAGTGAATAATTGGAAGGTGATTCTAGGAGTTTTAACACTATTGTCCATCAGGTAATTGGGATCTAGCATTCTAATTGAATTTATTGTCTGATATACATATTTATTTAATATTTATGTAATTTTTCTTGATAGATTGTTTAACTGGACTAATACGCATGATACTTGTGCATTGTTTCGCTACATTTTGTTCCCGCAATTACTTTCTTTATGTATTTTTCTTGTACACGTGGGTTATTTGAAAATAGTCCCTTTATTAGTTAGTGGTAAAGTTGTAGATTATTAGACATCTTCAGATCTCGCATATCGACGAAATTTCAACTGGGTTGTTGTTGATATCTTCTAGGCAAAAGAATAGTATCTAAAATATGCTTCATCTAATTTTTTTTAGAAATATATGCTTGGGAGTTATTAAAGTAACAAATTAGCAGTGAAACAATGATAACCTTATGGCTTTTTAGTAGGAAATTAGCCGTGAAACAATGAAAACCTTACGGCATTTTAGTTATATTATTGAATAACATTTTTTTTTGTAATAGAACTTTCTTTTGGGTCCGTTGGAGAATTTTGACTTTGTTTGTTCAAATATTGAGAGATGTAACTATTATGTTTTATAATGTGTCCATACGAGAGAATGCAAACAATTCACGTTATCTTTTATTTGTTAAAATTGAACCATAATTACTAGTTTACAATGCCAGACACTTGTAATTGTGTTTCAAAAGAGAGTGACAATGTAAACTAAAATTTGATGTCATAAGAAATAATAAAGATATTAGTCATTCGAATGTGCCATTAGTATTAGATTATTTGGTAAATCAACTTTTCATTAGGTCATAATGAAATTTTAACTAAAAATAGTTGACACAATATTTAGTCACTTTCAACTTATTAAATGTAGGGATAATTCTTATCCTATAATTCATACTAATAATTAGACACTCCATTTTCTAAATGATTAAGCTGCAATTTCATGTTTTAGGTTTAATTTTCAATCATAAACACTCCTTATGTATAGTCTGCTTCCAACAATTCCCTAATAAAGAACATTATGTGGTACGATGACTCTACATTCTGACTATTAAAAATAATGTTATGAATACCATATCAATATTGGTATCGAATTTGATTTTGGTACGGTACTGTATCGATATCAACTAATACTAAGTACCGTTTCAGGTAATTTTTTTAAATTTATAAAATAATTCTTGAATTTTTCTAAAATAACAAAATAGTTTTTCTACATATTATACTATATACTTTATAATTTTATATCAAGTCTATCTCTAAAAATTATAATAATAACAATTTATTAATTTTTATTAATATTATTTTCACATATTTTACATATAAATAATTTTTTTTGAAGAAAAATTTTAACATTGTTTAAAAAAAAGTACTTAAAATGGTGTTTTTTTTAGCCGCAAAATTACAAAAGATGTCATCTTACGATTGAAAGGAGAGCAGAGAGCATCAAACCGATCCCTACTCCACCATCACCATATGCCCAAGTCGTTTTACGAGCTTCTTAGTAAATTGACAGGCCCAAGTCGTTTTATGAGCTTCTTAGTAAATTGAAGAACTCTTTAACTGTTTAACAAGCCCATGCAAATCCCTACCCGAGGTTCAACCATCTCTTTTACAGCCTCTAATGCTTTATCCTTCAACTCTTTAGCCTTCACTCACTCTTGCACGACCTTACCACTCAGTGACTCTGTAATCATCCTCGCCAAGTCAACTAAGTCAGGCACCGTGTCAGCACCCTCACACACTCTCACTCCCACACCCAACTCGTCCACCAAAAGCTTAGCGTCGATGAACTGATCTGCCTCCATTGACCAACCCAATATCATAAATAATCGACTCGCAGCGGGTGGTGACGAGGAGAGAGAGCAGAGATGAAGGCTGGGGCTGCCAACAGAGGAGAGAGAGAGCAGATTAAGCAAAAATGAGAGGGCGGAGACGGGGGATTATTTTTTTAGGTATAAATTTTCTTTTCTTTTTTGCAAATAAGTCTTTCAAAAATTTTAAACTTTACGGTACCTGCCTGTACTGGACGAAAACATTGGTACCGGCTGGTGCCTACGACCGGTACCGAACAACTGTGTTTTTGTACCGTTTTATGGTACGAAATTCAATTCTTTGATTAAGAGGCAATAATGATCACGTAAAATTTTTTTTTTCCTGTTTTTTGTTTACCTTCGACTTCAATGCACGTTTCACATAATCTACGTAATGACACAGTTCGGGAGCTAGATTCCTGTTTATTCATTGGACAGCTAACAATAGATGCAGTGATCTTGACGATGTGTTTCAGCAAGGGCATTGACATGACTCGATCAGTAGAAGCCTAATAATTAAGCTTTTCTTGAAATCAATCCCCTTATATCATTTGCCTTCTGCTCCTCTGTAGGAAACTATGTCTAAGATTTACTCCTTCTTGCCTTATCATTTGGTTCCATTATTGAGATGGACGTGAATCAAGTAAGCTGGAAATACTAAATTTTTTTCTAATTTCATCAGATCCAGAAATGATGTATACAAGATATCAACGATTAAGACGAATTTCAACGCATTTGCCTCATGTTTTCCAAGGTTATGATTTTTCTGATTGTTGTGGATATTGAACGTATTAAACGATTATTGCTTCATTTTTGTATATTTTTGGTTCCAGGTGGTCATCATTTAAAGCCATATAGAGCCATTATAAACCTCTCACTTCTCTGTGTGATGCCTCTAGCCAGCTCAATTGATAATGGGTTTAGTGATTTGAAGAGAGTGATTCAGTCTCAGAGGTAATTAGTAGATTCATAGTTGTTGCTCTTTGCTTATTGTGTTTGTTTAGTTCTTTGAAAAGAAAATTTGTTCAAAAGAATATTTTAGTAGTACTTTTGGGCTTTGAATTGTGCATAGTAGTGACTTTCAGGTACTCTACAAGAATGGAGGTTTCAAACGAGTCTTGTCTTAAAGAAGCCAGTGGCATATTATCTTTCATTGAGTCCACCTTACATGAGATTCAAGGTTATTTATTTTGAAATTAATGAATATTTATATTTAATGTTGCCACTTTTTCCTATTTTTGTTTTCAGTCTTTTGATTGTTAGAGTTGCACTTGAAAGTCAATTAAACTTTTATCTCTTTGTGCTCTTGAAATGATTTCACAGGGCTAAATCACCATTGGTTTAATTTAGCTGAGGAAAGAATTGATTCTTTAAAAAAAGGAGGTACATTTTTAGTTCTTGCTGGGCAGTTGCTTGAGAATTCTCGTATGGTTGGTATGCTTGAGAAAGTGAAGTCAGTTCAGCAAAGGTAGTAAATTGTTCTTACTTCTCCTTGGTTGTACTTGGACAACTTAGTTACAAAAATTGTTTCTTCTTCATGATGATGTTTCTCTTGTCCCAGATTTCCTCAACTTAATGTTATAGGCTTTCATTCTGGAAGTTCAATTAGCTCTGCTGGTGATCAAGCTCTCCTGCTTCCCTTGATAATGTCAGAATTTATCACGTTTCCTATTTTGTGGTCTAACAAGAACTTTTCAAAGGTGAGCTATTGATGAATTAAGTGTTGTTAGCCTTGGACTTTGGATCTTCTTTTGGAACATGAAGATCTTTAGATAGGTAGGCGGGCTTAGGATTGGTTGGATATCAATATTGATTGATGGAGTGTTTTTGATGTTTCTGTTAAGAGAATTCACTTCTTTTTGATTGCTTGTTGTATAAGTCACTTTGTTATTGGAAAATTATGTTTTTACAATATTCATTCACCTGGTTATTCCTTAAGTGTCTTAGTAATGAACTCTGTAGCCATATATTGTTCTTGTATCTTAAATTTGCACTCTGTTTTTGCAATTTTGCTAATTAGTATTTTATGGATTCAGATAGAAAATGGGGCATTCTATGTGTTGTTCAGAGATTTTAGGAATCCAGCTATTTTCAATGAAAACTTAGAGCTTGAAATGCTTAATAAAGGTAATTCTTGTGTATATTGTTCTCTTGTAGAAGTAATTCTCCTGGAAACATTCTAATTTCTCTTTTCTTACAACTGCATACACTTTGTTGTGAATGTTCTGTTATACACTGGTATGTCCCTGTTACCGCCATTTAAGAAGTTAATCTAGTGGATAAGTCTGTGCTGTTATTTTGGAAATTTGGTGATTGGATTATCAATCTACCTATTCCAAAAAGAAATTTGCTTCCCCTTTTGTTGGGTTTGGGTCTGGGTGCAGTTAGGCAATTTCTGTTGGAGGACGTAATATCTGCATCTCCACTTGTGCAAGCATATCTTTCCAGGTTGTTATCTTTAGCTTAATATTATCTTGCAGCCGTTTTGAAGCTAAATGAGCAAGTAGATGGGGACATTGATGAGGAAAATCCTAGTTTGCGCTGCTTAAAAGGCACTTGGTCTAAACAGTCTGAAACCATAAAAGAACCAAATTCATGCTCATTGTTGCAGAACTTATTTCTCTACTTCCCAGGTATGAGCTTGCTTATTATTTTTGGAGTTGTACTGTTGTGTTTTACATTTGTTGCAAAATAACAGATATTTGAAATTTGCTTAAGACTTTTCAAGACTGAATGCCAATTCTGTGCTTTAAATCAAGTACAGACTATAGAATGCATCTTTAACTGTTAAATGACTATATGTTGATGGTTGTACAGGTTGTGTGGAATTCATGCTCTTGTAGGTCTGAATGATCAGAAAACTGTTGCACTCATTCATGTATATGCCTTATTTGGATGTTCACTAGCTAGCAAGTCATATTCTAGAACTGAGATTAAGAGCAAAGCTCAAGATAAAAGGATTTTTGAAGTAAATAAAAGACTTGCTCATTGTCTATCTTTAAGCCCATTAGTAATGGAAAATGCACATTACGCTATTCAACTTCTTAGAAAATTTTACTGCTAATCCTAGACCAAGCTCTTCAGTACGGAATTAGCATGTAGTAGGTCCTTGTTGTTATATCTATTTGGAAGTTGTTATATCTATTTGGAAAAAGCAAGTGCTCAAATGCCATTTATATGCTTTTAGTATTTTGATACATAGAAGAATATGTTTTACACATCATTTCCATCTTGATATGGACAGGTTGCATCTCTGCTGATGAAAATGGGAACAGGTTGTTCCTCTCTGACAGCAATCATCATCGTGTCATCATACTCGACAGCAATGGAAAGATCCTAGACTGTGTATGTATGATAAATCATATGAGTTCAATCAAAACGAGTGGTATTTTTTTTTATATAAGTTGAAAGTGGAATTGTGTGGTGTTCTGGAGAAGTATTCTTTAAAAGCATTGAGTGTTTGATACTTCACTGGAAATATAAACTAAGTAGGATTAACCAATGATTCAAAAATTCAACCGACTTAGTTGGTTCAACCTTAAAAATCTTGAATCGTCTAACTTTTTAGTTTGGTTTTTAACTTTCTAGTTTGATTTAATTTAATAATTCTTCTTGTTAAAAACTATCAGTTTATTAATTAATCGGTCAATTTTTATAAATTAATAAGTTTTTATAAAATAAAATTAAAATAAATCAATTAATTACATTTAATAATCTCTTTTAACAATTAAACTTTAAATTCTTCGTTAGATAAGAACAATGTTTTTTAATCATATTTTAAATTCTTTAATTTTATTCAATCTTGATTCGGTTTTATGATGGTCTAATATCGGTTGAACCTTTTAAATCTTAAACTTCATACCTTATTAGTTTAACTTATGATTCAGTTTTTAAAACATTGAAATTTACAAATAAACATAGGAAGAACAATCTTAAGAAATGTAATTTATTGTGTACCATGAGGTTATATCATTCAACATGTCTGCTACCTTATTTCTAGTTTCCACTAGGTGTAAGACTTTAAGGATGCAGGAGCATTCTACAATTTCAATAGTTTTATTAGGTTTTCCTCGTTTAACATGCTTATGTTATCTTTTTTCTATTAAGTACGATATGGTTGATGGCTAGGGTTGTAAGGAGTTGACGATCCTAGTGCAATTAGGAGTTCTATTTTAAATAATACAAATAATTAGCTCCTGCTCAATCAGGGTTTGTTAAAAGTTTAAATATTAGTTTTTGTTTCAAATCTAACTCTTATTTCTGTTCCATCTGAAAAATTGCTTGTATTCCAGCCCTAGTTTGTTAAAAGTTGTTGCTCTAAATGTTTCTCAACATTTAGTTTGGATCCTGTTTAACGGGGATTTAACCAAGGTTATTTGGCTTTCCTTTTGCTTCTATAATCGTTACAGCTTCTCAAAAAGTTAAATTTAGTTAATACAATGCTAGATTTTGACTTATTTTATCTATACGTCAGATTGGCTCTTCCCCTGGGTTCGAGGATGGAGACTTTGAGTCAGCCAAGCTAATTCGTCCAGCTGCTTCATTTTACAGTGATACCGAAGATTGCCTATATGTTGTTGACTCAGAGGTGAACATCTAAAGTGATGTGTCAATATAGAAATGCTTGAATGTTCGAATAATCAATATTTTATGTTTTTCCTGTAATACAGTGTGAACTGTAAGCTTTTTGGTAGTTGAGGTGGATTTCATTTTATTGAGTGGTTTCTGAAATTATAGTATAGCACTGACAGGAATTTTAATTAGATGGGCTTGCATTTATCTAGCTGCTTAAAGTTTAAGCATCAAATTGCGTGTCAAGTATGAATGTTGGTAGTTGTCAACTACATATTCTACATAAGCATTCTCTAAGGTGTGTGCTGGCAGTAATTTTGAAATTCTTTGTCTGATACAACATTCACTGTACCGACTTCTCCATTCTCTTCTGGATATGCATGCTCCTGTTAGTTTTCTGTCTTAACTTTCAATCAATGAAAGAAAACTAACCATTATTTATTTTCCTGATGATAATCTTTCAGCTAATTTCTTGAACATCTTTGTATTATTATTCTCTGGAAACTTTTTGAAATGATGTTATTTATATTGTAGTGGAGGATAGCTACATCCTCCTTTGTTTTGACATTATTTCAATATTGTGCTTCACTTGGAGCTCACCCTTTTATTAATTTGCCTATCACTGATTTTGCTGTATGACCCTCATCCCAGAACCATGCCATCAGGAGAGCTGATATGGAGAGACGAGTTTTAGAGACAGTTTATCCTTCTAGCTTCAGAAAAAAACAGAAGAGTGTATGGACTTGGATTGCAAATAAGCTGGGTTTTGGGAAGAAGTCCAAAGCTGAATTTGAAGAGTTCAGCTCCCAATCACTGGTTTTTCCTTGGCATCTCTTGAAATCGGTGGATAATGATTTCCTAATCATCAGCCGCAGGTGAAGAATTTGTTTTATCTTGATGATCTTAAAGATGTTTTGTCGTTTTGTTTGTTTTTACTGATGAAACTTATTTAACGAGTTCATTAAAATTATTGACTTGGGGTTACCGATGAAAAGATGGACTTGTTTTCCTCAATTTCAGAATATAATACCGTCATGCATCTTTTATTTATTCTCTTTTGAGCATGCCAGTGGGTGAATAAGATGGTCATTTTTCTTGAGGTAAAGACTAGTCCTAGATCCTGATAATATTTCTCTGATCACTCATTCAATACATTGTTAATGTTATTTTGTTGGAGGCTTAAGTGGTTTTTGTCTGCCTATGGAATCTCAGTGTGCTTAAAGAGGCGAACAGTTTCCCAATAATGCATGACATCAAGAAACTTAAAAAATTCAGTTCTTCATTGTTAATTGGACAGTTTAAGTAATTATTATTGGTCAGCTTTAACAATCTTGATTGATTTTGAAAGAGTGAATTTGGGATCAGTTATAGAGCAGCAAATCTCAGAATCCAAGATCTTTTCTCTTTTAGAAAACCCAATCATATAAAATTCTATAGACGTTCTTGACTCTACTCAAAGCAGATAGAAAAGGAGGAAAAGGAGCAAAATGATATGGAGGGCTAATGAGCAAGGATTTTTGAGTTACTAGATTATTCTGATTTTTGACCTAAACCAGAATATTGAAAAATGATTCATGGAGGGGTAATGAACAAGGATTTGTCAGTTACTAGATTATTCTGATTTTTGACCTAAAACAGAATATTGAAAAAGGATTCACGTAATGAACCCAACAAACTTGAAATGACATTTTAAAATGAAAATCCACTTGGGATGACTGGAACTAACAAGGAAGAGCCAATATTCTAATTGATTTAAACTTTAGGAGCCAAAGCTCTCGGATTTTCTGTAGGTTGTGGGGAATGACTTTGTATTGAATGCATTCAGTTCCTTCTGGATGTGTTCAATTTCTGACCTGTTTGAAAGTGCTGTGAGTTTGAATGATTAATATCTTGTTCTCACCTCAATGCTTTGTTAATATTTTTTTAGCATTATTGTCAGAATATTAGGATTTTTACTTCTATTGGCAGCTTTGAAACTCTATGGATTATGGATTTGGCTTCAGGAGAGATTAAAGAAAAAATTGAAGGTTTGGAATTGCTTCCTAACTTTCCTTTGTTTCCAATGTTGGTCAATCATTTATGTTTAGCATTTGCTTTCACATTCTGTAAAGGACACTCGAACATTATGGAGATTTGTGGACCGTTGATCATGGAAAAAGAATCCATATTGACACAGATGCCAAGAAATTGGTTCCAAGTGCAAACTGATGCCAACTGTTCACTAAAATGGCTTTCATATGCTAGTCTCTTACCATCCCTAACAACTTTTCAAGATCACATAGTGATGTGTGACACAGGTAGGAAATAGGCAAACTTATTTTCCTTTTTCCTTTTTTATTCATCCATTTTTGTGGTTTAGTTCTATTCTTCATCTTTCCGATTATTTCTATAAGTTGCACAGAGGGTACTGAAGCTAAGTAGAGAAGCTGGAGCCTGTTCAACCATCCCGTTTTCAAATTTTGGGATCCTTGGCTTTCCTTATTGGATATCCTTTCCTCTAGAGAGAGTTTATTATGTGTGAGTATAGAGTTTATTATGTGTAGTTTATTGTTTCAAATTGGTCGGTAGTTCTTTGACAAGCAATAATTCCCTCCAAATAGTCCATGAATTAGCCTCTGCTATTCTGGCTGTGGTGGGAGTTTTATGTAGACTTGTGTAATTTTTAGAACCTTCATCATGCAAGTTGGCTTGGGTGTTTTTACAGCGCTGGAGCCTGCAAAACATTCATCGATAACATTCAATGTTTCACCTTGTTGCCAGGTAGCATATGTTTTTCTGCATTATTATAAGGAGTAATTTTTGTTCCTTTACTTTCATATGTAGTTTCATTGCTAATGATTCCTCTGAAAATCTTGAAATATTTTGCCTTTCTTCTGTAACAGGCAGGATTGACATACGGTTGAACATAGATATCCCTATTGGTACCAAGCTTGTTGAACCATTAAGCGAAGAATGTATACGGCGGCAAGCAAGAGGGGCAGCTATTGAAGTCCAAGGAGCAGAGGGCACAGTAGGATCCTCGAATAAGGTTTAATATTGCATTCATTTCTTTCCATTTGATTTTTTTATTTTTGATTTCTGTTAATCTTTTGTATTACTGCAACTTACATGCATTGTATACATTTGCAGGTTGGTGCTGCTCAGCAGTGGTATGATGAACTGGATAATCTCGCTTTTGAAACACCTGAACCAGAAATAAATGTTGAAGAGGAACATACAACTTTGGATGTGAAATCTCAAGATGGGCAATTTCACATTGATTCTGCTGTTAATACTAGTCCAGGAGCTAGTGAGGTAGGCTTGATCTAATTGTTCTTCCAAGCTTGTAGAATTTTATGTTTTTCATTTGGATCTAGATTTCAGTGAAAATTTTGTGTCCTATCCTCCTAATGTCCAGTGCATTTGACCATGGAACAAAGAGGAGTTGAGTGGATGAATCTATTCAACTATGTTGGTCAACTACATTGGTTTTCAGATTAGATTTCTTTCATTAATAATTATATGTTCTGAGATATATACATAAAAGCCATATTTCCTGTTAGCTGGTGGTGAGGAAGGCTGCAGCTTTATGTTGGTTCGTCTGTCTGCCTGCGTTTCCCTTCTTTTGCATATTTGAATATAGCCCCATAACATTCGATGATTCTTCTTTTGAAATTCACGGTTTAAAACATTGCTGATTTCTTCTTTGGTTTGTTTTATAACAATAGGTGGTTGTTTATGCGGCTCTGTATCTGAAACTTGTAACACATCCAGAGTATGAAGAGACTCGGGAGAAGTATGCATCTAGGATAGCTGATATCTTGAACCCAGCGAGAAGTGGGGAAATGGAAAGAGATTCATGTATTCAACTCTTGTTACAGTCACATGGTGATTTGAGGGATCTCATATTTATGAGACCTTTACATGTCAGGGTAAAACTAGAAACTCTTGACCACCCAAAGGCTGATAATACGAAAAACATTGTCTTAACCAACTCGGCTGTTGAAGTTAATGTATCACTTTAGGTATGATAGACGAGATAATAATGTTTTGGATTTGTTCCAATGCCAATGTTAGACAGGATCACTTGGTGAGAGTTGAATACGCCTGTTGATGTTTCAATGCCGATGAAATTCGTTTTGGTGAGATTCATTAAGGTAACAATTGGCCTACATTTTGATTCAAATTTTAAGATTGGATTGAATATGCCTATTGTTGGATGGGAGTTGGAGAAACAGAATTTGGATATCAATTAGATGCAAAAATAAAATGAGAGGAAAAATTGCAAAGGAAGAGAGAAAAAGCCAGAGCGCATGGAAATTGAAAAAATCGTTCCTCTCCCCTTGCACATTGTTATTGTATGCATATCGTGTCTTGTGAAGTCTTTACGTTCTCGTTTGTTTTGAAAATCTGAAGGACATGGCAAAAGAAAAGGGCGAGGGCCAAAACTTGAAATAGCTGTGATTCCGTAGAACGCAGCATTCATATGTCTCTAGGCATATGGTAGCCCTTTGGGCCATTAGCATCCATCATATGTTGAGACAGTAGGTTCCGTTTAACAGAGCCACTTGTGATTTCCTACCATTCTTGGAAGTTCTTTCAGATCAGTTGAGTTTCTTCTACAAATGTCTTCTTAACTTTTTCTTTTTTGGTTTGGCTGATTGAAATGTCTGTCGCTGTTTATTGATAAAATGTTAACAGCGCTAGTCTCATGCCGATCATAGTTCAGCGCACGTTTGCTATATACAACGCAACTTGGTTACATAGTTGCCAATACATAAGCTTCCATCTTCGTTGGAACTGTTTTGCGTGTTACTGCTAATCATGGGAAGCCCCAATATAGGGATATTGTAGATAGAGAGAAATACTCGTCTTTCATAGCTTCCGCACATGTCAATGGATTTACCACCACAGATATACATTGCTTTTTCTCCATTTTCTACGCTTAATCTATCCATTTTTTTAATTTTACTGACGGAATGCCCTCTTTGAACCGTTTGCTTTCCAAGTTCTTTTTCTTTTCGTTTTCATTTTGTTGGGATTCCTCTAAACTTTGTTGGTTTTTACTTCTGGGTTAAGGTTGATGTTTGTTAACAGTTAATAATTCTCTTATTCGTAACCACCACCATTATCGTGTAGCTGGATTGGAAGCATCATGCCCAACCCATGTTATTAATCGAGTGAATTCCTGGACTTCTAACCTGCATTATACACTTCCAAGATATATATACATGGCTTTTGATGACGTTTATATATTTACCTTCTTCTGGATTCTGATATCTGCTAAAAGGCCTTCGAGTTAAGCCTATGAACAATTCCATATGTTTATATCAGATTTCAGCTTGTTGAACTTGAGGGTCCGAAGTTGGCCTTATTGGAGGGACATTTGATTTGGCCGCGTAAGAGTTTCTGGGGACTTGCACGAACTATATTCTTGAATCAAAGAACCTAATATAATTTTTGAAAATGAGTTGCTTTTCGTGTTTTTCATCTCATGGTATCAAATCTGTCCGGAGGACTCGTAGCAACAGGAGAGCAATAAAGAACAATACAATGCTCCCGCCTTGGCCTGGTACGTACATTTGTAGCACTGCCTTTCCGACGCTTGTATGCATTCTCATGTTTTCAAGTTCCATTATTTTTTGTACGAAAAACGTCATATTTGATGTGTTTTTTATTGATATTTGATACTTTTGTTGTATATTTAGTATTTAATGTGCTCCAAGGGTGTTTTTAAGTTATAATTACCTTCATGGACTTAAAAGAAAAGAATTCGGACAAAAACACGATATAAAACTAAGAAACGAAGCATAGAAGTGGTGCGCAACCGTGCACTTCTCTCAGGTCATGTAATTTCACGATTTTTAGGCATTTTAGTTATGCACGGTCATGCATTGGCTTGTGTAACTAAACGTCCAGTTAGTATTTAAATTAGATGAACCTTATGCTACTACTTTGATACGATTTGATTCTTTTATTAATGCAATTGATTTGATTGTTATATTAGATATGAGTACGTGTTTTATTTATGTTCTTATTTCACACTCATGATAAAAAATACAATGCACACTTCCTCACACTTGGATAACTTGTTGGCCTTAATGTGAGAAGAACATACAACACTTAAGGGGTGGAACAAAACAAAAATGACAAGAAGGACATAAAAACAAAAGGAAAAGATAAGGGTTAGAGCATAAAGTTGTTATGGCGATTGAGGTGGTGATAGTGTCAGAGGTAGTATTGGAACTCCTTGAACCTCAAAGTATTTGTAAATTCCCCGAATTTCACAAAATTGCCGGTGTTATTCCTTTGCTATCTCCTTTAGCATTTTGCTAATGTCAGAAATCGCATTTAGCAACTTTCCCTATTTGTCAACTTCTTCTTTTTCAGATTCCTCACTAGTCAACTCTTTAATTTGTTGATGCGGTGGTGTTGAGCTAGAACTGACCTATCCTGCCCTATTCTTCACATGTGATTTCAAGCTAATGTCTTAGAGTTTCATATGGTGGACCTTCAAGATCTTAGCCCTCTTTAGATGATGATGGTTAAGAAACTCAGGCAAATGCACAGTTAGTCCTTTACAATCAATACTGTAGTAAATAACAATGGAAATAACCAAATATCCCATGCCAAGACTATTGCTTCTCTTTTTCAGAGTAGCAATAATGGTGTTAAAAATATAAGTGGTTGTGCAAACTTGAATGCTATGATCCATACACCACAAAAGAAATAACTCTCTGACTGAACACTTATTGCTTTCACTTTTATCGAAAATGATTTGGCACATAAATTTATGTAGCAATAAGTATTCAAGACTGCAAATAATATTGTTGTGTGCATTTTTAGGACCGCAGTTATCCAACCTCGTCAATTGTGTCCAATACTGTTTAACACGGAAATCATCGTGTTGATCCACAATGGTCGATTTTGGGAATCCACTAATTTCACACATGGTTTCATGGTTTAACATATATGGTCGACCAAGCAACCGAAACCAAAATTCCTTAGGACTACTTTGCTCAAATTAAAGACATGTGAAGGATTCTAGGGTTAATTCCTCACATATAAAAAAGTTAACATTCATGGATTTTTTCTATTAAATTTGTTGACATAAATTATCAGCCTTCTTTCATAATTTAAGAGTTTCCAACATATCAACGTCTAAATATTTTAGAACTACATTTTTATCATGAAGAGTTCGAAAAAGAGTACCTTCCTCTTCTGATTAAATCGAAAATGATGCTCCGTAATTACCACTCGATTTCATTGACTGGGCCCCAATACTTTCACGTGGGCTTTCGGTTGTGCTCGCTTTACCGTCTGTTTAATTCTTGGGCCTATTTGGAGTAAGTACTTTGTGGTTGAAGAATTAAAAGAAAGAAAGAAATTTGAGGCTAGATGTAGAGATAAGTTAAAGAGTTAGAGAGTTTTCATTCTAAAGAGAATGGAGAGAGTGTTGTGGGTAAGAAAAATGAGGGTAAGGGTAAATATATAAGTTAGGGGGAGAAAGGAGGGAAAAAAGGGGGAAAGAAACCTGAAAGTCATGTGTTCCATCTTTGCCCCGCCGTAGGTCACGATCCTGACACTCACGATCGTGACCATAAGTGTCAGGATCGTGACCTACGACGGGGCAAAGATGGAACACGTGACTTCATAAGTGTCAGGATTGTGACAGTAGCTTCCACTACGAGTCACGATTGTGATATTAGCTTCCAATACTAGGTCACAATCGTGACTATAGCTTCCAACACTAGGTCACGATCTTGACGAGGGAGTCACGAATGTGATAGTGCAAATTTTTATGCTCTTTCCTATTTTTGATTTTGCTTCTTCGCGTCATCTCCAAATTTCGAAAGAAAACTAACTATTGAACATGCTAAATTATAGTCATTAGCTTGACCTTCAAAATTGGAAGCACGTTTTAATTATCCGAAAGGAAAGAAATTACTTCCCTTTCCTTAGAGGCCACTCCTCCGAGATACGGTTTGCAACATTGCCGTTTGACCTTAAAGGTCTCTTTATTCAAATTTCCAAATCGAGGGCTCCATGGGTGAATACTCGGGTGACTATAAAAGTCCACTCCATCGTGATTTAAGCTTTCCTAGAAATAGCTTCAGATTAGAATTATGCCACTTCTTCACCTTTTCCTTCTAGATTTTGCCATTTTTATACGCATTGTGGCGAAACTCACCAAGTTCATTTAGTTGTAAAAGTCATTTCTCACTCGTTTGCTTAAAATCACAATTTAAAATTTTCATTTCCCAATATGCTCGATGCTCTAGTTCCACAGGAAAATGAAAAGCTTTACCATATATGAGCCTAAAGGGAATTATTCCGATCAAAGTTTTGAAAGTGGTCTGATAAGCCCATAGGGCATCATCCAACTTTAATGCTCAGTCCTTCCTTGAACTATTCATCATCTTTTCTAAAATGCGTTTTAACTTTCGATTCATGACTTCGGCTTGTCCACTTGTTTGCAGGTGATAAGGAGTGGCAATATGATGTTGGACTTTGCATCTTTTAAGGAGAGCATAAAATGATTTATCACAAAAGTGTGCTCCTCCATCACTTATAATTGCTTTTGGCACTCCAAATAAGTTGAATAACCGTTTAATGAATTTTTGAACAACCTTTCCATCATTTGTTAAAGTTGCCACAACTTTAACCTATCTTGATACGTAGTCTATGCCTACTAAACAGTATGTTTTCCCATTGGAGGATAGGAAAGGACCTATAAAGTTTATGCCCCACACATAAAAACTTTAACTTCCAAGATGTTGGATGAGGGCATCTCATCTCTTTTCGAGATGTTGCCCACTCTTTGACATCTATCACATTACGCCACAAATGCCTAAGCACCTTTAAACAGATGTGGCCAATAGAATCCACATTCAAGTACTCAAGTCGTTGTCTTGTTTGCGCCATAATGTTCAGTATACAAAGATTCATGACACTGCATCAATATGTCCGACATCTCCTCCTCCAAAACACACTGTCTTATCAGTCCATCAGCACACATTTGATATAAGATCAGTTCACTCCACAAATATCAGGTACACTTTTACAAGAATCGCTTCCTCTGTTGATACGACATATCAGAAGGGAGCTTACCATTAGTGACAAAATTAACTATATTAGCGAACCATAGTGTCACCATGTTGTTGAGTAATATCAAATTTTTCATCAAGAAATTTTTCATTAATGTCCTCACTTTGCTCGAATTCCCCTCCTTCCATACGTGACAAATGGTATACAACCACATTCTTTGATCCCTTCTTATGTCGTACTTTAATGTCAAACTCTTGTAAAAGTAGCACCCATCAAATGAGTCTTGGCTTTACATCCTTCCTGGAAAAAAGATATTTTAGCACAGTGTAATTGGTAAATATGATTGCCTTAGAACCTAAGAGGTATGACTGAAACTTGTCGCATGCATACACCACTGCAAGTAACTCATTTTTTGTGGTGGTGTAATTTAGTTGAGGTTATGTAAGTGTCTTACTTACGTAATATATCACATGCAACTTCTTGTCCTTTCTTTGACCTAACACAACCTACAGATTGGTCAATAGCATCGCACATGAACTCAAATGCGAGTGTCTAATTAGGTGACGTTAAGATTAGGGCTTATATGAGTGCCTCCTTCAATTGATTAAATGCAGGTAAACAATCATCATCAAAATGGAAAAGAACTTCTTTGACTAATAAGTTCGTTAATGATCTTGCAATCTGCGAGAAATCCTTAGTAAAACGACAGTAGAACCCAGCATGAACCAGGAACGCTTGCACGCCTTTGACATTGATGAGAGATGGGAGCTTCTTTATGACCTCCATTTTTGCTCTATCCATTTCAATTCCTTTATGTAAAATCTTATACCCTAGAAATATCCCCTCATGCACTATAAAGTGACACTTCTCCCAATTTAATACCAAATGTGATTCTTCACATCTTTGGAGTACTCTGTCCAAATTAGTTAGGCACTACTCAAAAAAGTCTCTAAATATTGAAAAATCATCTATAAAAACTTCCATTATGTCTTTGATCAACTAGAGCATTGCATAACCTGAAAAGCATTCGTCTATATGCAAACTTGAAAAGCAGTCGTCTATATGCAAATGTAA
>JANKYE010000225.1:28766731-28780898 GCA_032467995.1 Erythroxylum dillonii
ACCTACAAAAATTTGTGGTTGTGGATGAATGGCACAGAGTAGGGCTTGGGTAAGTGGGACAGAAGATTTGGTCTCGTTTCTGCCTCACTAAGATTGAGGATCGTTTGCTAATCACTGTCACCGCTGCTCGTACTCGTTGGCCTTGTGCATCTAGTGACTCTATACCCAGCTCTCCCGTGCAGATTGTAAAATACAAAATTCCAAATTCATCTACATCTAGTTGAACCAACCTGACTTGATCGACCTGAACCACAACTCTTGTTAACTTGATTTAAATTTTTTTTCTATCATAGGTTGTTTCTGCTCTAGATTACAATAGCATTGTGTTTTGGTTGTGTCATGTGTATATTGTGATTTATGAATGATTTATAAAATATGCACCGGGCAATTTGGGCTTGGAAGATGGAATTAGTTGTGAGAATTGTCTATAGTTCAATAATATTGTGTGTGGATTATGGACAAACATTTAGGTATTATGAATTGTGTATAATTCAAGAACATGTTATATTATTGTTATTTTAATAATCATAAAATGAAATCAAAATTAATTCATTATTTTTTAATTTGTTAATTAATTTATATGAAACTTACAATTTACTAATTATTGTTTATATATAAAAGGTATTTTACATATGAATTAATATCTAATTAAATCATTTAATATCTGTAATTAGGTTTAAAAATTAAATGTTTACATTTTTATATTGTTCATTATTGTAATTAGGAAATAATATTACAAATATTAATCATATTTTATGGGTAGCAAATACACATTCATCATTTATCTTTAGGATAGTTAAATACTGGTAGAAAATAATATGTGAATTTATGAGAGAATACTCCTTACTCATCATAATATGAAAATGTAAGTGTTTAAAACATTTTTGCGATGTGTATTATCATAAAGAAAAGTCATTTTTACAATATGTGTTATATCATAAATAAAGATGTAAGATAGAGTCTATCTAGAATCTGGATATGCTTATGATTGAATATTCAATTTTTATAGTTATATAATGATATTATTTCAAAATCTATATTATTAAATATGAATTTATTGATTGAATTTTGACATATATCTTTATTTTTTAAGATAAATGGAGAAGAGTTCAAGGAATTTTGATAATTTAACCGCTTCAGGAAGATTTGATGATCCAACTTAGGCTCAAGCTAGATTGACTCCTAGAATGAAGAACTATACATTTGTGTGCATTATAACAAGCATTTGAAAGGTGGAGGAATCACCAGATTAAAGAAGCATTTAGCTAGGATCAAAGGTAAAGTAAAGTCTCGCAAAAAAGTGAGTCATGACATGAAATGATAAACGAAGACTTTATTTAAAGAATATCATTATGAAAAATATAGAAGACAAAGGCTAAACAAGAGATTGGTTGTGGAAGTTCTTTTTTCTGCGGTTAGGATGATAGTGGGGATGTCAAAAGTGATGGTATTCCCACCTAACTAAAAGGGATTGTTACACTTGATGTGAGGAAAAGAAGAAGACATTTGTTTAACTTTTGCACCACGAACAATGGAGATCAATCTTCAATCCGTAGTTCCTTGCCATCTGAAGAAGTAGCTCAGAATGTGGACATGACAATGGCTAACTAGTGGTATGATTCAGTATATCATTCAATGCCCCCTAGTCTTATTCTTACCAACTTATGGTGGATGTTATTGTCTCTTACAGTCTATGATATAAGGCTCCTTCAATTGATGAATATAAAGGTAAAATTCTGAGTAACTTTGTTTATGAGATAAAGAGTTATTTGGATGAAAGAAGAATGACTTAGGCAACTTATAGATGTTTAATCATGAGTGATAGTTGGATAAATAAAAGACACGAACCTATTATCAATTTTTTAGTTTATTCTACTAAGGGGATAATGTTTTTGAATTATATTAATGCATTTTGCCTTGTTAGAAATGCTAATATTCTATTTCAAATATTTGACAAAATTGTGAATGAAGTTGAGCCAGTAAATATTGTTCAGTTCATTACTAGTAGTGATTCTGCTTACAAAGCAACTAGGAAAAGATTGCAAAGCAAGTATAATTCTTTTTATAAGACTCCTTGTGCAGTACATTATATTAACCTAATGTTGGAAATACAGGAGATGCTAAATATTTTCCTATCATTAATGAGAATATGTAGAAAGCAAAGAAAGTGACTAATTTTATCTATAATCATGCATAGTCCTAAATTTAGTGAGGAAAGATTTCACCAATGGTAAGAATTTATGTCATCCTATTATACAAAGGTTTCTAACTAATTTCTTATCACTTCAATGTTTTGTTCTGATGAAGAATGAGTTGAGACAAATGTTTATAAGTGATAAGAGGGTCACATCACAGTATGTCATATTTAATGCTAAAGTTAGGGTTTCTAGAATTATATTCAAAGGTAATGAATTTTAGTCCTAATTTCAATTTGTAATTTAAGTTTATGAGCCTTTAGTGAGAGTTCTTCATTTAGTTGGTAGTGATAAGAAGGCAATAATGAGTTATTTTTATGATGTCATGGAGAGGGTAAAGGAAACAATCATGGCCAATCTAAAAAATATGTCTTCTTTGTACACACATTCTCTTGCAATCATTAATGAATAATAGGAAGGACAACTTTACTTTTTGTTATTTGCAACTTTACTTTTTGTTATTTGCAACTAGGGCATTTTTTAATTATAATGACTATTTTAGACCAAATTTTTCAAAGAAAGCTGAAGTTAATAAAAGAATGCTATTAACTATTGCAACAATTGCAACTTATGAGATGATGCAAGATCTCCTAAACTCACAAATGGAGGTTTATAAGGATGCTTTTGGTGATTTTAGGATCCCCATTGCTATTTGTTAAAGAGACAAGCTTAATCTTGGTATATATTTTTTCACCATTGTTACTTGTTGAAAACTAATCATCATTTTATTTTATTTATAATATTACTTTTGTTGTCTTACAGTTAATTAGTGGCACCAATTCAAGACTAGTGTTCTAGAATTACAAAGATTTACAATTCAAATTATGAGTCATTGTGTGAGTGCAACAGGGTGTGAAAGAAATTAGAGAACATTTGAGTTCATTCATTCCAAGAAAAGGAATAAATTGGAACACAAAAAATTGAATGACCTGGTCTTTGTTTGGTACAACTTAAAGCTTCAAAAAAGGTATATTATTATCATTATTAAGTTATTAATATTTTCTTATAACTTCTTATTAGTTTAATTTTATTTGCTTACTATGACTCTTAATGTAACAAGTAGTTTTGTAGATATAATTTACCTTGATCATATAATGTTTTGGTGGATTGGGTTTATCAGGTATTGGTTTTAATAGACTAGAGTGACTTAGATAATAATCTTATATGGGAAAGTATTAGCATGTCATTTGGTGCAACGAATTTAAATGATGGTAATGAAAAGCTCCTCTCAATGATGAGAATTTTGTACCAAATGAAAATTGAGGTCAATACGATTTGAGCAGATATTCGATTAAATAAATTTTCTATTTTTTTATTTCTCTTCTTCTTTTTATTTCACTTATATTTGATGTATATGTTAAATTCCATATATACAATAGAAATATAACTGTAAATGTTTTTGTTTCAGGTTTCTCTTTTAGTTTTTTGTTTCCTCTTTATGAACTATTGTTGTAAATTGTAATACTTAAAAAGTTATAGATATTTATTATTGTTTTTATTTGATGTTTTGATGTAATATTATTTACTATATAATGAAATTGTAACATTTAAGTACTTTGTATTGTTCTTAATTTTATATTTGTATTATGTTTTTTCATATTAATGTGATCATTATTTATATGTCCATTATGAGAAATGTAATATTAATAAAAATTAGTAGATTGTTGTTATTTCAAAATTCTGTTATTATGATTTTTGGATGTAGGATTGATGTAAAATTACAAATTATACAATACAATATATTGAAGGACTATTTTGAAATTTTAAAAAAGTTTAAGGACTATTTCACAAATTTAAAATTACCTAAAATGATATCCAATATTGATCAATATTAATACAATATTGTATCATAATTAATTTGAAATCGATACCAGTATGATATTCATAACATTGGTCTAAATCGAGTATAAATATCCTAAACAAGTCATAAATGGTATAACGAACATATCTGGTCTCAACATTGGATCAAGAACAAGGTCAATCCTATATAACAAACAATGCCATCGAGCCTACCTAAGGTTGATATAGATGTTATGGCTCCAATTTAGCAAGACTTAAGCCAAAATACAGGAATGTGAGATGGGAGCAAGTTTTAGTGGAGAGAGTGAAAAAAGAAGAGAAATGAACTCAGTAGAAACTTTTCCAACATTTGCTTAATTCAACTAGGTGTAAGGTGTCATTTTCTTATATTAACATTTGTCCTTAAGCATGCATCCCATTTGTCCACTCCATGGGCTGCCAAATGTCATAATAATACTAGGCCATTTATCACTCAATGATCAATGTCATTTGTCAATAAATCTCTAAGTCATTTGTCACTCAATGATCAATGTCATTTATCACTTATTTCATAGGCCTAGTCATCCTAAATTTACATGTGTCAACTTGTCTTGCCACTTGACATTTTTCCTAAGCTAAATGTACATATTAATTCATCAATTTTCTAATTGTAACAATTAATTCCAAATTTACTACTTGTAATCAATCAAACCAAAATTCATGACATAAACATTTCACAATTCACATCATGATCATTTTAAACCCTTTCATACCCCGAAATATGTCAATTGAGTGCACATAAAAATCTTTGCAAATGTTTACTAAATCATGATTCATGTGTGTTTGCGAATGATATGCATGTGAATGAAATGCATTTCATGAATTCTTAATGATGTGACTCATGTACAATATTCTAAGGCTCTAACCCTTAATATGGAAAATGGGGCACTACAATTTTTCCTTTTAAGAAATTTTGTCCTCAAAATTTTTACCTGATTATTCAAACAGATGGGGCACTATTTCCTTATGTTTTCCTCAGTTTACCATGTAGCTTCTTCTTTCGAATGATTTCTCCAAAGGACTTTAACCAATGGGATCATTCGGTTTCTAAATTGTTTAGTCTAATAACCTACTATCTTAACTGGCTCCTCCATATAACTTAAATTACTTGCAAATTCAGCCTCCTAAGTTGGTAATATATGTGTCAGATCTAACCGATATCTACTGAGCATACTAACATGAAACACGTTATGAATCTGAGCCATCTCTGCTGGTAATGCTAACCTATATGCCAATGATCCAACTCTCTTAGTAATCTCATATAGATCACTGTATATAAGGCTTAATTTTCCCTTTTTACCAAACCTCAACACTCTTTGCCAAGGTGATATTCTCATAAACACCTTATCTCCCACTTGGTACTCCATATCTCTCTAGTGCTGATCTGCATAACTCTTTTGCCTGTCTTAAGCTGCTTTAATTCTGTTGCGGATCAATTTCACCTTAACAATAGTATCTTGAATCAGTTCTAAGCCTTCAACAACCCTTAGACCCTCTTCATCCCAATACAAAGGCATTCGACGCTTTCTGTTATACAACACCTCATTTAGGGCCATATCGATACTATTGTGATAATGATTGTTGTATGCAAATTCAATAAGAGCTACATATTGATCTCATAATCCTTAGAACTCCAATACACAAACTCTAAGCATATCCTTAACAGTCTTAATAGTCCTCTCACTCTATTCGTTTGTCTGAGGGTAAAATATTGTACTAAAGTTTAACCTTGTACCCATTACTGTCTATAAACTACCCAGAATCTAAAAGTAAATCTGGGATCCCAATCTGATACAATAGACACTGGGACTCTATGTAATCTCACTATTTTATTAACATACCTCCAGGCTAACTGATCCGGTGTATTATTCTCCCTCACAGGTAAGAAATTGGCCGATTTCGTCAATCTATCAACAATGACCCATATAGCATCATATTGCCTCGGCCATAATGCAATCTATAGTAATCCTCTCCCATTTTCACTCTAGAATTGACAATGACTGTAACTTTCCAACCGGAGCCTAATGCTCTACCTTAATCTATTGACAAGTCAAACATTTAGCAACATATTCCGCCACTTGCTTCTTCATCCCTGGCCACCAAAAATGTTGTTTCAACGTATTATACATCTTGGTAATACCAAGATGCATAACATAGGTTGCTATGTGTGCTTCCTCCAAAATCTCTTTTCTCATATCATCAACATTAGGTACACTTAATATCTACTTCAACCATAATGCATTGTTTCTCAACTTAAACTCAAAACTCGGATCCTATTTCAACCTCTCAATAAGCTTTATAAAGTCTAGATCCTTACTTTAAGCTTTTCTAATCCTTTCGTGCAATATCGACCTAAGCTTCAATGCTTTATTCCCCAAATTCATCTCAACATTCAATTCTCTCAATTGAACTAGGTTTGGTAACCTCGATGCCTGAATTTGTGCCACACTGCTATTGGATTTCCTGCTTAATGCATCAACCACAACATTAGCTTTACCAGGATGGTATTCAATCGTACAATCATAATCTTTAAGTAGTTCAATCCACTGCCATTGTCTCATATTCAACTCCTTCTGACTCAATAAATATTTCAGACTTCTATGATCTGTAAATATCTTAAATGTTTCATCGTACAAATAATGTCTTCAAATCTTCAAAGCAAGCACCACCGCAACAAGTTCTAAATCATAAACCGGATAGTTGAACTCATGAGACCTCAACTATCTCGATACATATGCAATCACTTTACCATACTGCATCAACATATATCCTAATCCATGTGTGAAGCATCACCATATACTACATATCCTCCAGATCTCGATGGAATAGCTAACACTAGTGCTGTAGTCAATCGATATTTAATTCCTTAAAACTCCTTTGGCATTCATCGATCCATCTAAAAGGTACAATCTTCCTCAGAAGCTTTGTCAAAGGGGCTAAGATCAATAAAAATTCTTTGACAAACCTCCTGTAATATCCTACTAACCCAAGAAAACTCTGAATCTCAGATACATTCCTAGAGGCTTCCCACTTCATCACTGTCTCAACTTTCTTTGAGTCTACCTGTATGCCCTGTCCAAAGACTATATGTCCTAAGAATACTACTTGATCAAGACAGAATTCACACTTACTGAACTTGGCATACAATTGCTTCTCTCTCATTATCTGTAAGACCAACCTCAAGTTCTCAAAATGTTCCTTTCTGCTTTTTGAGTACACCAAAATATTATCTATGAACACAATCATAAAATGATCTAAGTATGGCTATAACACTTTATTTATCAACACTATAAAAGCTGATAGAGCATTTGTTAACCCAAATGGCAACACCAAAAAATCAAAGCGCCTACATCTTGTCCTAAATGCACTCTTTGGTACATCAACTTCTGTTATCTTCAACTAATAATGCCTTGATCTCAAATCCTGTTTAGTAAACACCTGAGCTCCCTGTAACTGATCAAGTAAATCATTTATCCTTGGTAAAGGATAATTGTTCTTCACTGTTACCCGATTCAACTACCTATAATCAATACATAATCTCAAAGTCCCATCCTTTTTCATACTAGAGCTCCCCAAGGTGACACACTGGGGCCTGCTAAAACTTTTATCCAACAACTCTTGCAACTAGGTCTTAAGTTTCTTAAGTTCCACATGTGCCATCTTATACGAAGGAATTGATATAAGAGAAGTACCTGGTCCTAAATTAATCATAAAGTCTGTCTCCCTTTTTGGGACAAACCTGGCAATTCAGTGAGAAACACATCTGAAAAATCCCTAACAACATAAATATCTCGTACTGTCTGCTCAGTTCGTGTATCAGTTATATAGGCTAAGTAAGCCTCACATCCACCTTGAATCAGTCTAAGAGCACTCATTAAGGAAATCAACCTAGCTGGTACTACTTGACTAACACCACGAAATATCACTCATGGTTGATTAGGAGATTCAAGGATGACTTCCTTAGTGTAACAATTCATTACTGCCATATGAGCAGTAAGCCAATCCATACCCAAAATAAGATCAATCTCCTTCAACTGTAATACTATCAAGTCGACCTTCAACTCCGCCTGATTAATCTGAATGATACACCCTTTACGGACTTCCCCACTCACTGTAGTACTTCCTACTGAAGTACTCATCTCTAAGCCAAATTTCAACATCTCTCTCACACAATGCAATTTAAATGCCAGAAGTGGTGTGATGAATGAATGTGTAGATCTTGGATCTAACAATGTATATGCCTCAAATTGAAAGACATGTAACACACCTGCAACAACATCTGGGGAATTCTGTGCCTCCTGTCTGGTGATGGCAAAGATTTTGGCTTGAGACTGCGGCTGGTTACTCCGCACCTGAGTCCTAACACTAGGACCTGCTGAATTAGTTCTTCCTCTACCTTTGTCTCTCTGTCCTACTCCATTAGCTCCGCTTTGTCGGGCAATAGTCTCAGTCACTAGTTCCCCTCTCACTCCAAATTGTGCTCCAAAGGTTGCAGGATAGTCTCTAAGTTGATCCTCATGAGAGCCACAATGTGAACAAGCTCCCGTTAACCTCCAACCTTCTCCAACATGTTTCTTCCATAGTGCTCACAATTAGGCATATGTTGTGTTTCTCCACTAAATACTTGACCTTTGCTACTATCAGCCTGAACAAAACCACCTCTCAGTCTAAATCCCAAATGTCTCAATCTAGTATGTGATCGAAATGATCTATTATGGCGTTTACTAAATCTTCTGCTAGAATCAACTTGGGACTCATCTTGCCTCTTCATTCTGAACTCCTGCCTGTACTCTCCTTGCCCATCTTTCAGTAACTGTTCAATTAGGATTGAGGCAGCTCTCAGCTTAGTAAAGCTACTTAAATTAGTAATGGCCAGTCTCGTTCTGATTTCCATATTCAGTCTGTCTTCACATTGCCTACACTTGTCTTTCCCAGTCAGAATTAATGCAGTAACATACCCTATTAATTTATTAAACCTCACTTCATACTCAACTACAGTAAGATTCTCCTGTTTCAGATCCAAAAATCCTTCATCTTCCTATCTAGGTAAATCTTGGGCATATAGTTCTCCTTGAAAACTTTTAGAAAATCTTCCCACTTCAGTCTACAAGGTCGGGTAGAACTGCCGGGAATAGTCTTCCACCACTGATACCCTGGACCTTGTAGTAGCGAGACTACGTAATCAAACCTTTCATCGGACTCACAGTCTATCTTATTAAACACCTGTTCAATTCTTTTTAACCAACCTTTTGCCTCTGCAGGATCTGAACTTTTATAGAAGTCTACATCCCCCTACTTTCTAAGCTTATCATACCTCCTTTCTCTCATCTCAGGAATTCTCAGAGCCATTAGTTCAGGCTGTAGTACTGGAGATTCTCTATTGGCTCCTATGGATTCAAGGTCAGCTGACTCTATTACTCTATCTCCTATAGCGGATGACCTATAACAAATAATAGTTGTGATCACTATACAAATCCCTCACTATATATCATGTCTAAATGCTCTTATATGTCCCTAAGGATGCCAAACCATGCTCTAATACTAAAATTGTAACGCACCATTACTATAGAGTATATGCCCAAACATCCAGAGGACTTCCGAGAACATACCTATAAGGATGGTATGTTAGAGCAATCATAATCACTTCTTATGGCATCACAGAAACACAAGTATTTCAAAGGATCAACTTTTCCCATTTCATTAACAAAACATAACTTACCTCGTAACATTACATTTCATAATCTATATATTTACATTACAAAAACATTTGTGAATTCATTGTTCTATACAAAAGGTTCATATGAAATGAGAAAAGTAAACAAACACAATCTAGTTAAACTCCTCAGATATCAACTGACCAGACCTTTGAGCTATTCTTGTTTCCAAAATTGACAAAACTAAACTGCTATTAGTTTGCCTTAGAAGCTAGGTCTCCTCAGTACCTAAAAATTAACATTGCAATTTTGATGAGTTTGTGAACTCAGTGAGTGCACCATCATCAATGTGCTCACTCAAGTCAGAACACAAATATCACAAGTATACAACCAAATTCATAAGTATATCACTTTAGCTTGAATCAATTCCTATACAATTTTGTATAACAAATCACACTATGCATCATATCTCAATAAGCACATTATAAAACAAACATGTCATATAATCTTTTCAAAACATTCCAATCTCTCACCTCAATCATGCATATCATCAACATATATACAAGTATTGCAGATCATTATATCAACACAATTTAGTACCTTTTTTTTTACAATCATTCACATGTACACAAATATAGCATAACATTATATCAACTCAATTTAGTCATTCTTTACAATGATTCATATGATACATGTAAAGATATATTTACAATGCACATGGGACTTTACTTTTATTTTTATTTTGTTGTAACTGAGCGCCTATTTAACTATCCCGTATCCATTGTGGATACCGGTTTCATTTAAGATACTGTCTCGTACCTATTATGGATACCAGGCTGATTAATCGTTGAGCTCGTGGCTCTATATGCACTTTTATGAGCTTTAAGCTCTTTTTCACGTTGGTTACTCCGATCACAACTCCTTTATCTAATCATGCATATCAATTTAATGAAAATGCATCAAATCACATATTATGCTATCAATAACTCTCATTCAGTGTACACATTCATATAGCATATTCATTGGATCTAAGTCTGGTATTCAACATATAGTTGAGAACCTAAATTCCATATTCATATTCAATTTGCAAACACTTCCAATATAGTCCCGAATATCAAACTCCTCAGACCATCAATGTCCGGAATTAACACAATCATATTAATAACAGTTCAATATCTAACAGTTAATTAAGAACAATTCAAATATAGTAAGTAAACATCTAGGTTAACTCATAGTATGTTCCAGATAGTTATTGCCTTAATGAGCCGACAATGTCTGGAAGTTGTCGGTCAATTTGTGTTTCTAAATTATGCAATACACGTATATATACACATTACTAACTTGTTTAATCAAATAAGCACTCAATCATACACATGTATATATGTTATGTTCAATGCATGCTCAATTGACTATCTCGGGTATATATCCTTATTCACAATTCTTGACCATTCAAAAATCATAGCTTGTATATTACCCCTTTGCAATCAGGTTTGTACCTTTAAGTTAGCTTGATTCACTCCAAATTTATCAACCATACTTTACACTTATCCTTGAACATTTTCATGATCAAAAAGCTTCTCATAATCCACACATAATTGTTACTTTAAATTTGAAACTTCAACTAGCTAGATCTATACATTCACCAAACTTTTTCCAGCAATATATATTCATACATTTACCCAATTCTCATTCATAATTACCCCATGTTCTTCAATGCTTATTCATACATACCTTATACACATTACTCATGTCCTTAATATCTTGTTGCATTAAAAGAACTAATTTATTCCTTTAACAAATCAAAATTGCCATATTTGAACTCAACCACATCAAAACAATCCATTCTCTAGGTTATGACATAGATTAACTACATAAACTTATCAAGCTCTTAACCAATTAATCAAACAACAATCTAGGCTCATTTCTAGCCTTAATCAAGTCCAAATATAGCAATTTAGAGTGAAATTTCTCAGCCAGTTCGATATGTACACAAGGCTGAAATTAAAATTCCAGAATTTGTCATCAACATCACTAATGTGTCTAACTTTACCACCTTCAATACTTCACAAATTTTACAAGCTTAGAGACATCACTAATGCCTAAAATTTTTCAAATTTCATGTCCTTTAAGGTTACTTCATATCAGATTAACTTAACTTCCTTATTGGTTACACTAAGGCTTACAAAATTCTGCTCACTTATGACATTAATAGTCACTTTTTACAAACACACCTAGCTCTAATTTTCCAGATTCAAGAACACCTTAATAACAACTATCTTTACCATGAATCCACCTTCATTTATACTTCAAATCTCAATCTAATTTATCCATAAAACAACCTAGAACCAACGGTTTTTATACATCAAGAACAAAGAAGAATAGCATCCAATTCATGTATCATTTTCCAACACACTTCATCATCAACATCATATACAATCTATCCCAATTCAATCATCATAATCTTTATATTAAAATAAGTCATAAAGATCAATCTTTTACTTACTTGTCTAGCTCAAATTTCAGCTCAAAGATCAAGCCAACTTAGCTCTCATTGCATGCAAGATCATCACCAATTCAAGGTAGAAATAGGTTGGTTTTCAGCTAGCATAAAAGACCACAACAAGAGCAACAGTTTTCTGGTTTTATGACTATCCTGTGAAGGGTAAAAGCATGGATTTGGTGTAGCAATTCAGCAAGACTTAAGCCAAAATACAAATATGTGAGATGGGCGCAAGTTTTGGTGGAGATAGTGAAAAAAAGAAGAGACATGAACTCAACATAAACTTTTCCAACATTTGCTTAATTCAACTAGGTGCAAGGTGTCATTTTCTTATATTGGCATTTGTCCTTAAGCATGCATCTCATTTGTCCACTCCATAGGCTACCAAATGTCACAATAATACTAGGTCATTTATCACTCAATGATCAATGTCATTTGTCAATAAATCTTTAAGCCATTTGTCACTCAATGATCAATGCCATTTATCACTTATTTCATAAGCCTACTCATCCTAAATTTTCACGTGTCACTTGTCTTACCGTGTCACTTGTCTTACCACTTGACATTTTTCTAAGCTAATTGTACATTAATTCATCAATTTTCCAATTGCAACAATTAATTTCAAATTTACTATTTGTAATCAATCAAACCAAAATTCACGACATAAATATTTCACGATTCACATCATGATCATTTTAAACCTTTCATATCTCGAAATATGTCAATTGAGTACACATAAAAATCTTTGCAATTGTTTACTAAATCGCTCATACGTGTATGCGAATGATATGCATGTGAATGAAATGCATTTTATGAATTATTAATGATATGAATCATGTGCAATATTCTAAGGCTCTAACCCTTAGTATAGAAAACGGGCTATTAAACATAAACACGGTTTATAAGCAAGTAAAACAGACCTATGTATTATTGCAATTCCCATGCATTATCGTCACCACTTAACATTATAATTGGATCCACTTATGACATCATAGCATTGCCTATATATGATATGATAACACAAAAAATTAATCATGGAGAACATAATCTTTAATGGGCATAACTTTATGCACTGTCATGTACAATCTACATACTACACATTTCCACTATAAGTTTTTAAATAAGAACATAGTTGACTGCATGATTGTGTTAGACAGAACCTTTAACAAACTCAATTTTATAAATGGTCATGTACGAAATCATTTACTTCATAATTTCTTGTCAAAATTTCCACCAAGAACATGCTTTATCACACTATTTTGTATTTATCTATGTTTACTAAAAAAAATTCAGCGCAACACGATTTCTTATAAGACTAACCATGCGAACATGTATTAATTATTTAACTAGGTTAGAAAACACCTTTTGTCAACGTACCTTGTTGCATAGGAGTTTATCAATTCGTATCCCTCACATTGATGCCTGGTATTATTACGGCTCAATCATGACATTCCTTGTTTGCACGAAAACTGTGACCTTTTCTAATATATCGTAGTATTTATTGTTTATAACTATGACATTGAATGTTCTGAGTATTGGTATAGTTTATATTGAATCATGATATTCTTTCCACTAAGGTACAATATTTTCAATTAAAGGTGTAGGAATTATTTATTTATTTCTTATACCTAGATCTAGTTTGGGTAGATAGAGCACTAGTACAGTTTTTATCCAGTTAGGATATAGTTTGTATTCGGAGATAATTTTCTCTTTTTTAATTGAAGCCATAAATTATTTTAAATGAGTCCTTGTAACTTTAGCTTTAATTACTAATATTAAATGTACTAAGTGTTGGTATAGTTTGTATTGAGATATGATATCCTTTTTATTTAGTAAATATTTTCCACTTGAAAGGGTATGTACATAAGTGTGGTATTGAAAAAAAAAGTAATAGTACTATGACGAGGTATGATTTTTAGTAAGAGATGGTGTTCTCATTTTAAGGACCATGCATAATGGTGGTGTAGTTTTAATTAATG
>JANKYE010000225.1:28868321-28879535 GCA_032467995.1 Erythroxylum dillonii
TAATTTGTATTATTTGGTTTTCATTTCTCTAACATGTTTCAGGTTTAGGATGTCGTGGACTTCTCATCTTGGGACAGTAACTTCAGTTACCTTCTGAACATAGACTGGTTGTCCCCTTCTAGCACTTGTGACGAGCATGGTTTCTTGCCATCAACTTTCTCATACTTGGGTGCTCCGAGAGCTGGTAACTCATCAGCTGACGCACCTTGAGTGCAATTACTTGCTATATGGGAGTTTCTTGTTGAGCCCCTTTTGTGTTTGGCTTTGTGTTTTGGGGGTTAGGTTTGTTGTTGTTTGGGTTGTATTCCCTTTTTAGTCCTTATTTTGGTAGCCTGTTAGCTTGTTGATGTTGTGTATTTCGGCTCTTCGTACAGGAAGGACTATTTTCTTTGCTGTGCTTTTTTGCTCGGTATTGGGGTCTCCCCGTTGCTTATACTTTATTATTCTTTTATTCTAATTTTATCTTCTTACTGATTTACCAAAAAAAATACGTGACTCGTTAATAATTATGGTTTTAATAATATTAAATGCTAACTTTTGATCGGTCAATTTGAGTAACTAAGATAAGATTTTGTTTTTTACGCTTAACGTTTGATGGAAACGGTTAAGACATCCTTATTTCATAAAAAAGTGATCATCTCTCTTGCCCACACAATTCTCTTTACGTTTTCACCATCACAAAGTAAGATTATTAAGGGAAAGAAAAGAGAAATCAAGTGTCTCTATATTCAATCAGTTGGAGTGGTTTTTCCCAATTATAATTAAACTAAACTCTTGGATCATAGTATGTAATTCCTATTTTATATTTTGGAGAAAAATATAAAAATTTCGAGATTTGGATTAAAGGACTATTGCAATTATGTCTATACAGTGATTATGCTTATATGTGGTATTAAAGCCTAGTTCTAAATTCTATGATTTTTCCATTAAAAATATGTTTAATTCATATTATTTTCACATAATTGCTTGTTGAATTTACTATGTTATTAAAAAAAATTGTTCGTATCATGTTTTGTTCCGTCGCATGCATCAAGTTTTTATGACATTAATTGATTTGCCATGAAAGAAGATGGCCTTGACTGCTGTATATATATAATTGATTTCCTATGAAAGAAAATGGCTTTGATTGTCGTGCATATATATATATATATATATATATATATAAATTGTTTATTTAATTGTTTCCCATGAAAAAAGATGGCCTTACGAAAAAAATTTCTCGATTTCCATGTATGCATTAAATAATAAACTGGTCAAATTATGTCACCTTTGTGGATTGGAATTATTCATAAAGTCACATGTTACCAAGGATACATGCAAACAATGATATTTTGTTTTATTTTACCAATTTCCGTGCACACACATTCACATATATTAAGTTTATTTGTTTATAGATTTGTATTATAGGTATTGCATAAAGCATGGATGAAGCTTATTGTTATATGAAAGTTGTCAAACCCATATGTATGAGAGTTATTATTATTATTGTTATTTTAAGATGATGCAAGTAGGCATGTGCATTGCTGATTAAAGTATGATCTATTTATGCATATGCATACTTTTAATATTTATATTTATAATAGTTTGTTAGTCACTAAAGTGACCAAGCTTTGATGTTTAATGGATATTAATTTATAAAATATTTTAACTCAATTAGTTATGATTTATAAATGCTTATTAAGAAAAATGATATAATGAATTCATGGGTATTTGAAGTTCACTAATTATAAAATATATCAGGATTACAAGGTCAATTAATTAATTTTATAATTTGTGGACATGAAGTGTTAATTTTTATGGTTAAAATGAATGTGTGTAGTATATCCAAAGGTAGCTAGCAAGTTTGTTGGAGGTATATTTAATTAACAATTAAGTATTATAAAATTAGCATCATTATTGTAATTATGGTCTATATTAGAATCACCCAAAGAAGATCTTAGATATACACTAAATGTTTTATGCGGAATAATTGTTTTGAATATGATTGAAATATTAAGTTTTATGACTCAGAATTAACGCGTAAGCATTTTATTATGTTTTGCAGTTTTTGTTCATGTTAACTTTAATTCGATTGTTTCATCTGTTCCATCCTTTAATGAATTTAATTACTCTGACTGGTGTGAATAAGTCCAATTTCACCTTGGTGTCGACATTCCAATTTGAGAAACTAACTGCTATTATTGATGTAAGCACTACTGATGTTAAATCTTTCTATAAAGCTTAGGAAAGATCGAACAGATTGAGTTTAATGTTTATATGAATGACTATTGCTAAAAACATTATGACAACTCTTCCCAATACTGAAATTACTAAAGAATTTATGAAATTTATGGAAGAGAGTTCCTAAGCTACTAATAAGTCACTTGTGGGGACATTAATGGCTAAGTTGACCACTATGAAATTTGAAGGTTTATGAAGCATGCATTAACATGTCATTGAAATGACAAATATAGTAGTAAGACTAAAGACATTGGGAATGAATGTTGGTGAATTTTTCCTAATATAGTTCATTCTTAATTCTTTGCCTCCTGATCAGTATGGGCTATTCCAAATGAATTATAACACTATAAAGGATAAGTGGAATGTGAATGAATTGTCTATTATGCTTGTTCAAGAGGAGACAAGGCTTAATAGTCAAGGGCTTATACCATTAATTTGGTATGTCATCAAAGAGCTAGAAAGAAGCTCAAAAGGAATTATGGCAAAGACAAAGGCAAGCAAGGACCATATAAAATAAATGAATCCTCTAGTCAAGTTCATAAAAAGGAACATAAAGGTGATAGATGTCATTTTTGCAAGAAACTTGGGCATTATCAGGAAGATTGCCTAAAACGTAAAGGCTAGTTTGAAAGGAAAGGTAAGCTTAGTGTTTTAGTATGTTTCAGATCTAATTTGGCTTAAGTTTCTTATAATACTTGGTGGATTGATTCTAATTGTACCACTTATGTTTCAAATACCTTGCAGAGATTCCTTATCGCCCCAAATGAAAAGTTTGTTTTGATGGGGAATCGTGTCAAAGCTCCAATTGATCTATAAGAGTTTATTGTTTGATTTTAGATACTGGACATCATTTAGATTTATTTTTGACACTTATCTACCTTTTGTTTCCTGTAATTTAGTTTTCTTATCTAAACTTGATTCTGTTGATTATACTTTCAAATTGGGGAACGAATGTATTGGACTTCGAATTTTTTAATTAATTAATTTTTAATTAATTGTTTATTTATTTTTAGAATGGAGTCCATTAATTTAGTGAGCATAAATAGAAATTAGAATTTTTGAATAGAAATGTTAGAATTAAGTTAGAGTATAGTATGACATTTAATAAGTTAAAGGAGTTAGTAGACATTAAGTTAAATGAAGAAGGGTAAAATTGGAAAGGCAAGACAAAAGTTGTCTTGAATAAGAGAGAAAGAAGAAGAGAAAACGAGGAAAAGAAAGAAGAGAAGAAAAACAGTGGAGAAGCTAAGAAAGAAGAAGAAAATCGTGGAGAAGGAAAAAGAAGAAGAAAGAAGAAAAATCAACTTGTTTTAGGTAATCCCCATCATCTTTTCTTCTCATTTGGGTAGAAAAAGGTTAGAGAATGAGTTTTGTGTTGGAAATAAAGGGAGAAAGAAGAGAAACCCATTTTTATTTTCATGGATTTCTAAACTAGGTTTTAGTTTTTCTAACTTAGATAAACTATAGGTAGATTGAGTCTAAGCTCAATTTTTATTTATTCTTAATTATTAAAGCTTTATAGATTTTCCATTGGAATATTGGTTTGAATGAAAATTTGGTTTGTTTGAAGGGAACCAAGGAAATCCTATGCAAGAGCAAGAGGAAAGACAAACTTGAGTTTGGATTTTCCAAGCAAATTAGATGGGTAATATGTTTATAGTTATTGTGTAAATGGGAAAATTCTTATCTATGTGTGTATGCTTGATTGCTTGATTTTGAATTGTGGTATTTGTGGGAAAAATGCATTATGATTTACTTTCATGTTACGCTTTGAAAGAAGTTATGATATTTCGTATAATCAAAAGAGGAAATAACATAAGAAGCATGAAAATATGAATATGTGATGGAATGAATTGAGCATAAAAATTTGCTTGTGTTTGGGTAAGAGAGATACCATTTTGTTCATCATGTACACGTTGACTTAAAGCTTTCGCTCGGCTCCCGCTTGTGGTATATGAACTCCTAAGAAATGAACTCATTTAATTCATGGTGTAAACTTCGGTTTCTCCATTTCGATCCATAGGACTCTCAAGCCATTTGTTGTTCATTTCATCTTTGATTTGTCAAGTATGATACAAAATTGAGTGTTATTCTTTGATGGTTAAATACACAAGATATGTTCTATTTGATGACATTTTTAACTATGAGTCTGTGAGTTTAAATTGTTGATGATTGAATTACTAGATTAAAATGAGATATAGATGTGTGTGTGTGTGTGTGTGTGTGTGTGTATACTTTATTTGCGTGGCTCGTTACCAATGGCTATAAATATATTAGCCGCTCAACCCATTATTTTTCACTCCTCAGGTGCAGAATGAGAAGGTTATTGATCCTTCCAAGGCTTTGGCAACTCCAAGATAACTACAATTTGTTACTAAGTTAGTTTGACTATTTTTGGGTAGCTTTATAAGCATATCAAACATGAGCATCCATTTGTCTTTTGTATTAAGCTATTGATGTGGTTGTTGATATGTAATTAAAGCTACGCTTAAACTCCATTTCGTTTCAGTAATGATATTAAAAATTGAAGAAGTTTCTTTTGTATATGTTCATAGTCATTTTTGTTGAGTTGTTATGTGTTGCTGGAAATTGTATGTATGTTTTGGTGTTTGATTGTTGGTCCTGAGTTGTGGATTCAAAGGTTTTGCCGACCTTAGCCTTAGTGAACCTTTTCCGAAAGGTGTTTTTAGCTTGATCTAGTAACTTCGCTACGGCGAAGCCAAATTTTCGCTACGGCGTATTTTTCCCAAGAGGTGTTTGAATTTGATTTGGGAACTTCGCCGTAGCGTATATTTCAAAAAGGGTGTGTTTGCTCAACCTCGGAATTTTGTCGTGGCAAACTTTTCCCAAAAGGTCCTTGGAAATATTCCCTAGTTTGCCATAGCGAACCTGCCATGCTGACGCTAAAATTTTCCTCTCCATTGAAGCTTTCAACTTTTCTTTGATATGATTTTTGCTCGATTGTTTCAAATTGTTGCCTCGGAATAAGTAACGAGACCTGGGGCCAACAGTATGTTTCAGTTTATTTAAAAAATTTTGCCTTATTGGTTATGGTATTCTTTATGATGGCCTATACAAGTTAAATCTCGATAACCATTTTGTTGAAATCCTATTAACCCTGCATCATAATGTTGGTACTAAACGTGGTTTAATTAATGAAACTTTAGCTTTCTTATGGTATAAACATTTAGGTCATATTTATAAACAAAGGCTACAAAGACTAGTAAAGAATGAAATTTTACCAGATTTGGACTTTACTAATTTGGTGTGTGTATGGATTGTATTAAGGAAAGCAAACCAAACATAAAAATAAAGAAGCCATAAGAAGAACTAGCTTTTTGAAATTATACACATTGACATCCTTTTAATGTTCCATCTTTTAGTGGAGAAAAGTATTTCATTACATTTACTGATGATTTTTTATGTTATGGATATGTCTATTTATTGCATGGGAAGACTCGAGCAACAAATGTGTTAGAGTTGTTTGTTCATAAGGTGGAAAGGCAATCAGATATCAGGTGAAAATTGTCAAATCTGACCGAGGTGGTGAATTTTATGGCAAATATAATGAGTCAAGACAATGCCCAGGTCCATTTGCCAAATTTCTTGAAAAACATGATATATGTGCTCAATACATAATGCTAGGTATAAAGGCATAATCGTACATTAATGGATATGGTTAAGTGTATGTTAAGTAATTTGTCTTTACCCTTATCATCGTGAATGTATGCATTAAGGTCCACTGTTTAGTTGTTAAATAGGGTTCCTAGTAAGGTAATTCCAAAGAATCCTTTTGAACTGTGGATTGGAAGAAAACCTAGTATATAAGACACTTACATGTTTGGGGTTGCCTGACAGAAGTAAGAATTTATAATCCACATGAGAAGAAATTGGATGTAATTAGTGGATTTTTTATTGGTTATCTAGAAAAGTCTAAAGCGTATTGATTTTATTATCCTAATCATACAACATAAATTGTTGAAACTAGAAATGTTATGTTCATTGAGAATGATGAAACTAATAGGAGTGTTGAAAGACCACGTAATGTAGTTATTGAAGAAATAAAAGTTCAATTTCCCCTACCGACTTCTTCAATACATGTTACTCCTACAATTGTATAATAGTTTGGCAATTTACAGAAGCAACAAATAAATGATCAAATACTTCATAAAGAGCTTGTAGTTAATGAACCTATTGGACCTGCAATTAATGTTCTAATTGTAGAACAACCACAAGAAATAGCATTAAGAAGGTCTCAAAGACTTAGAAAACCAACTGTTTCTAATGATTATGTAGTATATCTACAAGAGTCAGAATTTGACTTAGGAAATAAGGATGATCCATTTTCGTTTTCACAAGCCATTGAATGTGTTAATTCTACTGAATAGATTGATGCTAAGAGAGAAGAGTTGAAGTCTATGGATTTGGGATTTAGTCAAATTGCCTGAAGGTTGTAAAAGAGTCAAATGTAAATGGGTTTTTAAAACCAAACGTGACTCTTATGGAAATATTGAAATACATAAAGCTAGACTTATTACCAAAGGTTATACTCAGAAAGATGACACTAGTGACTCATTATGATTTAGAGCTATATCAAATGGATGTAAAAATAACCTTTCTTAACAATAATTTAGAGGAAGAAGTGTATATGGATCAACCTGAAGGTTTTCAATTTAAGGAAAGGAAGACATGGTGTGTAAACTTAAGCAATCGATATATAGACTTAAGTAAGCCTTCGGACAATGGTACCTTAAGTTCAATGATACTATTACCTCTTTTGGATTTAAAGAAAACATCATGGATCAGTGTATATTTTTAAAAATCAATGGGATTAAGTTCATATTTTTGATACTTTATATTGATGACATCTTATTAGCTACTAATGATCTTGGTTTACTACACAACACCAAGGAATTTCTCTATGAGAATTTCGAAATGAAAAATATGGGAGAGCTAGTTATGTGATAGGAATTGAAATATTATATAATAAGTCACAAGGACTATTAGACTTATCTTAAAAAGCATATATTAATAAGGTCTTGAAGAGATTTGGCATGAAAAATTATTCTACAAGTGTAGTTTCAATTCAGAAAGCAAACAAGTTTTGTCTTAATCAATGTATAAAAAATGAGTTGGAATATAAGCATATGAAAACTATTCCTTATGCATCAATTGTTGGAAGCCTAATATATGCTCAAACTTGCACTAGACCAGACATTAGCTTTGTTGTCAGTATGTTGGGCAGGTATCAAAATAATCTTGGATTGGGTCATTGGAAAGCTACAAAGAAATTTTTATGATATCTATATGGTACTAAAGATCATATGATCACTTATAAGAGATTCAGTCATCTGGAAGTGATTGGATATTTAGATTCACATTATGCCGGTTGCATTGATACTAGAAATCCACTTTTGGCTATCTTTTCTTATTAGCTAGAGGGACTATTTCTCGAAAAAGTGTGAAGCAGTCTATCATTGTTGTGCCCATTATGGAAACTAAATTTATAGCATGTTTTAAAGCTATAATTCAAGGATTATAGTTGCAAAACTTTATTTCGGGACTTGGAGTTGTCGATAGTATTGCCAAGATACTGAAAATTTATTGTGGTGATTAAGCAACAATTTTCTTTTCAAAGAACGACAAGTATTCAAAAGGTGCTAAACATATGGAACTAAAATAAGTATCTATTAAAGAAGAAGTGCAAAAACTAACTGTGTCAATTCATCATATTAGCACAAATTATATGATTGTAGATCCTTTGATGAAAGGATTGACACCGGAAGTCTTTAAATGACATGTTAAAAGAATAGGTATTATGGGATAACATTATTGAGATTTATGATATTTGTATTTTAACATTGTGAACTCACTTATGTTTATGTTTATGTCAATCCTATTTTATAGTATACAGTTATGAATAAATTATGTTGATAGGATTTGTCTTTAAATAAGGCATTATTTTTGGACCATTAATGTGTTTATTATTTATGAATCATATTGAAAAAGTGTTAACATTGTAGTATGTGGAAGGAATTATGTCATTTGTTCTTATGTGAAACTGCTACGACTCTTATTTCTAGCTTTGTTCGATTGTGATTTATGATATAATCAATTTTAAAGAATTTAGCAAAGTTTATGCATAGAATACTTATTTATTATTAAACCATGATATAATGTTTTCCAATTAATGAGCCAATTGGGAGAATATAAAATCTATATATAATATATGACTCATTAATAATTATGGTTTTAATAAAATTAAGTGCTAAATTTTGATTGGTCAATTTGATTAAGTAAGATAAGGTTTTGTTTTTTAAACTTACCATTTGACGGGAACAATTAAGATGTCCTTATTTCATAGAAACTGGTCCTCCCTCTCCCCCACACAACTCTCTTTACGACTTCACCATCAGAAGGCAAGATTATTGAGGGAAAGAGAAGAGAAATCAAGTTTCTTTATATTCAATCACTTGGAGGGGTTTTTCTCAATTACGATTAAATTAAACTCATGGATCAAGGTATGTAATTCCTATTTTATATTTTGGAGAAAAACATGTAATTTCAATATCTGGACTAAAGGACTATTGTAATTATCTCTATGCAATAATTATGCTTACATTTAAAATTATTTTAAATAGTAAAATGAATGATATTATGTGCACCTATAATTTTCACAGTTTAAGTATTTTATATTTCATTTAGGGTAAAAGACATAAACCTTCCATTTAGTTTAAGAAGTTTTAAAAAACCCATGATCTTTAAAATTCTTAAAAAAACTCCTTTTAAATTTTAATTTTCTAACAAAACTTCTTCTTTTAGACTTTGGATAAAAATAACGACGAAACAAATACAGTATAAATAATAAATATAGACTAATCAATTATTATTTAGATGACAATTCAAACATAGACTAATCAAATGTTACTTATATGAGAATTCAACTCAACTCTTAAGCTCGAATCAAACTAATTAAATCCAACTAAAACTAATAATTTATTATAACTATCTTAAATTATTAATTTAATTTGAACTTAATTCGTTCAGGTCAGATTTAAAAGTTGACTTATGTTATCATATTATTAACATTTGATTAGTTTGCATTTGATGTTCATATTACATATGTTTTGTCTTTATTTTTCAATGAGAGTCTAAAAGAAAGGGTTTTTTTTCAAAGAACTAAAAGCTAAGAGTTTTTTTACAGAATTTTAAAGATTATATGGTATTTCTAAAATTTCTTAAACTACATGGAAGGTCTATGTCTTTTTACTAAGATTTCTTAAATTTTCATTCCTGAATTGACAAACATGTTGACATTTCCAAATTTTGAAATAATCGAATATTATATATATACATAGAGTAAAAGATATAGACCTTTTATATGGTGCTGACTAATCAAATGTTATTTATATAACAATTCATCCTAACTCTTAAATTTGAATCGAACTAATTAAATCCAACTCAAACTAATAATTTATTATAATTATTTTAAATTATTAATTTAAATCAAACTTAATTTTATTAGGGTCAAATTAAAAGTTGAGTTAGGTTATCATAATAGTGACATTTGATTAGTCCACATATGATGTTCATACTATATGTTTTTTGTCGTTAGTTTTTAATTAAAGTCTAAGAAAAGGAGTTTTTTTGAAGAATTGAAAACTAAAAAGAGTTTTTTCAAGAAGTTTAAACTACAAGGGAGGTCTATTTTTTAATTTCTTAAATGTTTATTCCTAAATTGATGAATAAGTTGTGTTTTCAAATGCTGGGTTATTATATATATAGGGTAAAAGACATAAACCTTCCTTGTAACTTAAGAAATCTTTGAAAAAACTCCAAATCTTTAAAATTCTCCAATAAACTCCTAATTTTTAGTTTTTCAAAAAATTCTTCTTTTAGACTTAGATAAAAAATAATGTTGAAACACATGTAGTATGAACATCAAAGGTGGACAAATCAAATGATATTTATAAGACAATTCAACCTAACTCTTAAACTCAAACTAAACTAATTAAATCCAACTTAAACTAATAATTTATTATAATTTTCTTAAATTATTAATTTAAGTCAAATTTAATTCGATCGAGTCAGTTTTAAAAGCTTAGTTGAGTTATCATATTAATTAAATTTGATTAATCTATATTTAATATTCATAATTTGTGTGTTTTGTTATTATTATTTTAATTAAAGTCTAAGAGAAGGGGGTTTTCTGGAGAGCTAAAAATTAAAATAATTTTTTTCGAGAATTTTAAAGATCAGGGGATATTTTTAAAATTTTTTAAACTGTCTTGTTTTCTAAAATTTCTTAAATGGTCATTCCTAGATTGATGGATTTGCTGATGATTCCGAATTTCGAAATAATGGGCTATTATATATATATAGGGTAAAAGATATAGACATTTTCTATAGTTTAAGAAATCTTAAAAAAAAAAACTAATCTTTACAATTCTAAAAAAAACTCCTAATTTTTAGTTCTCTAAGAAACTCTTTCTTTTAGACTTTAGATAAAAAATAACAACGAAACACATCCAATATGAACATCATGCGAGGACTAATTAAATGCTATTTAGATGACAACTCAACCAAACTCTTAAACTCAAACCAAACTAAGTAAATCTAACTCAAACTAATAATTTATTATAATTATCTTAAATTATTAATTTAAGTCAAACTTAATTCGTTCAGGCCATAATTAAAAGCTGAGTTAGGTTATCAAATTAGTGACATTTGATATTCATACTATACGTATATAGTCATTATTTTTTATTCAAAGTCTAAGAGGAGGGGTTCTGTAACGCCCCACTCCCACGTGACCTGAACTCGACATCGTTGGTGATATTCGAGTCCGTGTCCTGCGAGGGTGACGTGCTACATCAGTCAATCGAAACTCAGTATCAATATTACACTCATATGCGCTGAAAACAGTACAAACCAAAGGAAGCATTTTCAGTTATTACAATCATTCAACAATAAATTACAAAAGCCATTTAATGA
>JANKYE010000225.1:28901155-28916882 GCA_032467995.1 Erythroxylum dillonii
CATTACTTCTTTCCTTCATCCAAGTTAAAATTTCCTAAACCATAATCACCCAAATTCAACATCACATAAAGCATAAATACTAAAATTGAGCTTAGGAAACACAAACCCATACCAAACTTAAGCCATATGAACCAAAACCTTTCAAAAATTAACAAATCAAAATCTCAATCTTACCTTAATCTTCACCATTTTCGAAATTTTCTTGGCTCATTATGGAGCTCTCTTTTTCTTCCATCTTTTTCGTCCTTGAATCAACTTAAAAAGCTCACTTGAAACCTAAGAAAAACGAAACCCTAATACCTTTCTTCTTCTCCACCGAAGGCTTCACTCTTCTCCTTTCTTTCTCTTCTTCTTTTGTTCTTTTCTTTCCAATGTCGTGCTTCACTCCTCTTAAAACGTCATCCACTTCATTCTTTCATTTAATGAAAGTCAAATGACCATAAAGCCCTTACTTATTAACCTATTAACTTAACTCTTTAAGTAAACTTCCAAAATTGCCCTTAAATTCATTTTAATATATGCTTACTTTAGGACATTTTTCTTACCATCCAATTGAAGAAATTTGCTAAAACTTCCTTCTAGAGAAATGTTCCTCATTGTCTCAATTTGATAATGCCACCAAAATCATTTAATTTGGTGCACTACACCAAAAGTTATACTCCAAAACATTTCGGACTATCCTTATGCTAACACATTTTCAGCAATTTACTTCTATCCGAAAATTGACATTCTTAAAGGCTAAATTGAAACTTGAGTCCTTCAGGACATTTGTAGCCCTATTTCTCTCATTTAATCCAAATTAAGAATCACCTCATTTGGATGACTAGAGCAAAAATTATAGCCAAAATACTATCAACATTTACTAATCCAAGACTGAACACTAAACTCAACTTCGATTCAGAAATTGAAAATCATAAGGACTAAATTGAAATTCGAGTCCTTCAGATGACTTGTAGCTCCATGTCTCTAGTTTATTTTGCCACAAGAATCAGTTCAATCGGATCTCCACAGATCAAGAATTTCTCAAAAGACTGAACCATGTTCAAAAAATTTCCCAACTTACTTTGATTAACTCAATCACCCTCAATTTAATCTCAAAAAAATTCATAAATTTCCCATGAAGATGTAGATAATTGTTTTAGTAATCCAACGCTTCGAAAATCAAGTCAATCGGATGTCGAACGGAGAAGATATAAGCAAAAGAGTGGACGAAAAAATTCAAATAAATAAAAAAAATGAAACCCGAAATCAGTAGCCGGCTCGCGATCACGAGCCTCGACGAAAAAGGCGGGCTCGCGATCGCGAGCCATCTGGCTCCGATTTTTCTTTTATTTGTTTTTTAAAACATAGAATTTCAAAAATTCATAACTTTTCACTCAAAACTCCAAAAATTGCAAATTTGGTATCAATAAAAAGCTCAAAGGAAGCCCTACAACTTCCATGAAGAACTTAACAACAAATTCCTTTTCAAAAGGGGTCAAAAACCGACTCAAACTTTCTGTCCAAAATCATGTCACCCTAAATAATCACATAACGTCTAAAATTTCTATCTTTCAACTCCAAGGTCCAATCATGTCATATTTTATATCATTGAAAAAATGAAAACATAATCTAAAACTTTCATGAAGCACTTAAAGGTCAATTTTTCAATCAAAGTTTCTGCCAGATAATTGGTCATCCTATACCACAACCAAACTTTACAATTTCATATCGTCCAATTCTCACATCCTCAATTAACATATTATACATCAATGAAAAGCTAGGAAAATCTTCTATGGCTTTCATGAAGACCACTTAACTCAATTTCAAAACATATCAATACAAAAAGTGGCCTCAAAGTAGTAAACACAAACTTACCTTTAATAACACTTTTAAAAACAAAGTAACATAGCCTTAATTTCGGAAGATCATAACTTTCAATCCCGATATCGAAAAATATCATACTTTATAGCGATTGAAAGCTCTCAACAGAAGCTACAAGTTTCATGAAGATCATTTTCTCAAATTCTGCCTAAATCAAAAAATCAACTCTCTACTCCACAAAGTCAAACTGTCTAAATTTTCCAAAATTTAACACTTCACTAATCATTTCTTGCTTTTCAACTTCCATTTCAATCATCTCATTCACTTAAACTTTCATAACTCAAACAAATCTACTCAAATATCAAAGTCATCAAAACCAATCGATTCTTTTTTCATCAATTTCCTTAAGGCACGATAACATCTATAACACAATTCATATATAAAAACACTCATTGAATTTCATTTAATATATCTAAATTTTCACTAAAAGATCGGGGTCCAACAGTAAATTGGATTTGAATATATTATTCATGTTTATGATGCTCTAATTTTTAGATTTGGATTTATTCTTGAGTTGCTTTGTAACTTGATTGTTGTTGATTTCAAATCAACGTTTTGGTGTTGTGATGTTTATGTATACTAATACTTCGGTAATAAATTGAGAGAGTGAGTCAAATGTAATCTGATTAGGTTGGGCAATGAGCGTTAGTGACCTAATAAGTCTCACAAATATCAAATGGGTAATCATACAAAGAGATATCATATGTGAAAACCCAATTATTTGATAGATCACTTAAGAATTAGTTGAAAACGTTAGGTAGGTTTTGTGAATCGAGAGGTTGCAAAATCTAAATTTTCACAATCAATTAGGATTAATCAATTAGGGATAAATAATTAGGTCTCGAGAGAGAGTAATTAACCCTTTGAAAATCTAGAATCGAAATCAAACCGAATCAATAGAAGTTAGGGAGCAAAATAACGATAGAATGAATCCTTAGCTTCATCCTTGATGTTCCTCACATATTTGTGGTAGCACATTTGTTATTTGATTATTTGCTTTGTTTCATTTAATTTTTTTAATTTTGTGTATTTTATTTTCATTCAATTTATATCCCGATACCTTAGACAAAGTTAGGTTCACTTAGTTCTAACTATTTCCTCGTAGGATCGATACCTTTAATAATACAAGTTTACGATTTGTATATTTATGAATATTGAGAGTTTTATTAGAAGTAAAACTTGCTCAATACTAAGTCTCGACTTAGAATTTGCTATCAATGCAGAGAATCGAGAAATTTGTCAAACTAATATTTCCAATAAAAAGTGAATATTATGGAGTGCAAGAAAGATGATGATGTCATTATTTGTGCACCTGATGGAAATGATGATGAGTACGAGAGCCAAAAGGTAGAAAATAAGGAGCAGCAGAATTATGAAATTCATAAGTTATTAGTAGTTTTAAAACAAGAAGATATGAATTAATGACATCAGTTGCTTTGGACTCCATTTACCATTATAGATCAGTTATTTGATGTGATTGTTCATTGTGGGAACTATTAGAACATCATTATAAAAGATACCATGAAACAACTATGATTGAAAACTGAGAAGTACTTAGATCCTTGCACATCAGTTGGATTAAATTGGTAGATAAGATTTAACTAACCGAGCACTATAAGGTACCTTTTTTAATAGTTAATATTGGAATGAGATTTATTTTGATGTAGTGGATATAGATGCTTGTCACTTGTTGTTGGGAAGGCCTTGGTAGTTTGATGTTGTTGCTTAGCATGATGGACATGAGTACATGTATAAGTTACAGAAAGAACTTCACCTACAACGAAAGAATTTCTAGCTAAAGCTTCCAAAGTAAAGGGGCAAACTTTCCTTACTATCATTGAGTTAGAATGTGAAATGTTGATGGCTATCAAAGGGAAGTGGTTTTATGCATTAGTGATGAAATACGTCCTCTTTGTTTCAAATACACAGCTTCATCAAGTGTCGTAATTTATTTGACCTTTATTAAAGGAATTTGAGGGCGTAATGCTTAAGGAGCTGACCTAATTCCACAGGTAAGTTTGGCTAATATGTTGTATTACCAGATGATCCTAAAGAGTGTGAGATTTCATGAGAGAAGGTCAAGGGGTTACTTTAAAATGGGCAGATTCGGTAGAGTATGAGCCTGTGTACATCTCCATCCTTATTAATAACTAAATCAGACAAGATTTGGAGGTTATGTATTTATAATCGAGTCATCAACAAAATCACCATTGGTTACAAATTTTCTATACCTAGGCCAGATGATATGCTTGATCAATTACATAGGTCTATAGTACTCTTAAAAGTTGATCTTCAGAGTGGGTATCACCGGATTTATATTTGGCCAGAAGATGAGTGGAAGACAACTTTCAAGACCAAGGATAAGTTGTATAAGTGGATGGTCATGCATTATGGCCTCACCAATGCCTTAAGTACATTCATGAGGCTGATGAATTAAACATTGTGGCTATTCATTGGGGAGTTTGTTGCCATACATTTTAATGATATCCTGATTTAAAATCATTCATAAAAAGAACATGTCACACACTTGCACCAAGTTATGATATTATTACAAGAAATTAAGCCTTACTTAAACGTGAAGAAGTGCAATTTTATGATCGATAAAGTCTTGTTCTTCGAATATGTTGTCTATGTCAATGGAATCTAGGTAGATGAGACCAAGATTCGAGCTATTAAAGAATGGTTTATATAAAAGATAGTCTCCGATGTCAGGAGCTTTCAGATGTTAGATACCTTCAACAGATGGTTCATTTAAAATTTCAACACCATTATAGCTCCAATCACAGAGTGTCTGAAGAAATAAAAGTTTCAATAAAGTAAAGAAGTAGATAAGAGCTTTGTCCTGTCAAAGGAGAAGTTGTGTTCTATACCAGTTTTAGCCCTGCCCGATTTTAAGTTTCCTTTTGAGATTAAGTGTAATGCAAGTGGCTTAGGAATAGGTGATGTTCTTTCCCATCGAGGTTGACCTATAGTGTTTTATAATGAGAAGTTCACCAAGGCCCGACATAAATAGACCATATATGACAAAGAGTTTTACTCAGTTGTGTATGCCCTGAAGATTTGGGAACACTATCTAATTGGTCATGAATTTATTACTTATTCTGACTATAATGCTTAGATGTATTTGAATACTTAGAAAAGAATTAGTAAAGATATGTATGCAAGATGGTCTTAATTCCTATAGAAATTTTTGTCAAAACTCAAGTATAAGCCCAATGTTCAAAATAAACTGGCCTATAACTTGAGTTAATGTACAAATTTCAAGATAGTGGCCTACAGAAGAATTCCACATCTATTACAAGTTTGTCTTATGAAGTAATCAACTTATCCTAAGAATTCCATATCCATAATGGGTTTCACTTTTTAGGTAATCAACTTTGCATTCCTAAGATATTGATAATGGAAAAGGTGATTCAAAATTTGTGTAGAAGAGGCCTTGCTAGACATCTAGGGTGATATAAGACTTTAGTTGCTACGGAGGAGTGTTATTATTGGCATCGTATGCATGGAGATGTTTCCCGATTTGTGCAAATGTGTTATGTGTTCCAAATTGCTAATGGATAGTTGTAGAGAACAAGTTTGTACATGCCTTTACCCTTTATTAATAACATATAATAAGATTTTTCTATAGATTTTATTCTTAGATTATCTTGATCTGAAATAGGGGTAGCCTTTATGTTTGTTTCTATGGATATATTCTACAAAATGGTGCACTTTATCCCTTGTAAGAAAAATTCATACAAGTAGGATAACTAAGTTATTCTTCAGAAGGGTTGTTTGTTTGCATGGAGAACCCAAAACTATTATATTAGACCGAGATAATAAATTCTTAGGCCATTTTCAGAGGACTATATCGAAAATGTTTAACTTTGCCTTGAATTACAATAATACTTCTCACTCATAGAAAAGTAGTTAGATGGAGGTGATAAATCAAACATTAGGCAATCTGATTCAGAGCATTTGTAGGGTAGGTCTAAACAGTGGAATCTTACTTTGGCATAAGCAAAATTGCCTATAATAATACTATTTATATTGCCAACGGAAGGTTATGGTTTTTAGTAGTCTATACAAAACCTCCCTAGTATAATCTTCATTTAGTAAAGTTGCTAGTTGAAGTTGACTTGAGTAAAGCTATAAGTCAAATGGCAGAAGAGTGCAATAATGTCTAGGCTAAGGTCAAATAGAAATTAGAAGAGGCAAACTGGAATTACAAACAAGTTGCTGAATAACACCATCAAGAATAGATTTTCAAAGAGGTCGACCAAGTGATGATGTTCTTGCGTAAGGAGAGGTTTTTTATTAGTACTTGCAATAAGCTACAACCTCGAAAATATGGTCTGTTAGAAATCACCAACTAATTTAGAAAACTCTAGATTTGTAAAAAAAAAACTAGAAAAATTGCCCAAGTTGGCAACTTGGGCATTCCAGAATTCTCCAGCAGCAACTTTCAAGTTACAAGGTCGGTGGTGCATGCCTATAACTAGGCAATAACACCATTTATTGTAGAGGGAGAAGTGAGTCTTAAGAGAGAGAAGCGAGTCCTAAGTGTAGTGTGTCTAAGTTTCGTTTTTCTGTCATCTATTTTTTGTTTACCTTCGGTGTTTTGAGTTTTGTATTCGAGTCCTTTTATTAATAAAATTATCGTCGTTTTTTTAACAAGTGGTATCAGAGCCAGGTTGTGTCGTCTAGAGTCGTTGCTCCATTGTCTATTTTTTTTACGATCAGGGATCGTGTCTTAACTGAGATTCTGCAGAAATTTAGTCACAATCTGGGATTATGAAATTATTCGATTAGGGATCGAGTAATTATGACAGACATAAGCACCACTATTAGTGGTATAGAAAAATTAAATAATAACAATTATAATATATAGAGCACTCGTATGTAGTTTTATCTACTAGGACAAGATTTATGGGGTATTGTTGAAGGAAACGAGACTCCACCTCCAACATTAGAAGAAGAGTTTAAGAAGTGGAAAATTAGAGCAGGTAAAGCCACGTACGTGTTATCAGTGACGATAAAAGACGACATACTTCAGTAAATAAAGGATGCAAGGACACTGAAGGATGCATGGGACACTCTCACTTAGTTGTATGCACGCACCAACGACGCTAGGCTCCAGCACTTAGAAAACGAGTTATTATCGATCTTGTAGCGCAACATGACTATAAGTAAATATTTTATTAAAGTTAAATCTTTATGCCAAGAAATTTCTTAGTTAGATCCTCCTAATGCTATAACTGAAACAAGAATGAGAAGGATTATTATACATAAGTTACGCCCAGAATTTCTTGGTATTGTTACGACTACTCGAGGTTGGGTAGAGGAACCAACCTTGACAGAGTTAGAAAATATCTTAACCAATCAAGAAGCTTTAGATAAACAAATGTCTAAAGTTTTTATTAAACAAGAAGATAAACCCCTTTTCGCCAATAAAAGAGGAAAAGAGAAAGTCACGAGAAGTAACGTGATAGAAGAAACCTCGAGAGGTCGAGGAGGTTGGCGAGGCCGCCAACGGAAAGGGAGCTTCAAGCAAGGGGGAGCTCATCAAGGCCAAGATACAAGTCGTAACAATAAACAAAATACTCAGAAAGAAGACAGGTGCTATAACTGCGGAAGGAAGGTTCATTTCGCTCGAGACTGCTGGAGGCCAAAACGGATGGAAGGAAATGCTGCCACGTCGACACAGCAGGATAGTGAAGAAGAATGAGATTTTCATGCATCATTTGCAGTAATGGAAAATCCTAAAGAAATAAACTAGAAAAGTGGTGCAATATCAAAGGTTGAGATGACACTTATGGCTATAGGTGAAAATCAAATCAACTATAAAGATGATTGGATTGTTGATTCTGGCTGCTCCAATCATATGATAGGTGAAAAAAAGAAATTGATGGGGACATCAGAGTATAAAAGAGAGCAAGTGGTGGTAACTGCCAATAATTCAAAATTTTCGATAACACATATTGGCAATACCATCGTAGTTTCTCGTTATAGTCAACGGCCAGTGCAACTGCAGAATGTCTACCACGTGGAAGGTATGTCGAAGAATCTCCTATCAGTATCTCAAATGACTTCAGCAGTAAACTTTGTATTGTTCAGACCAAATGACATCAAGATATACAAGGAGTTAAAAATTATCGGTCGACCCATGATGGAAGGAAAAAAAAGTGGAGTCTGCCTATGTAATGTCAGCTAAAACAACATACATAGATAAGACAAGGAAAAATGAGACGGCTGATTTATGGCATGAACGATTAGGATATGTAAGCTATGGGAAGCTAAAGCAGATAATGAAAAAATCAATGGTCAGAGGGCTTCCGAATTTAGATGTCTGAGATGACATTGTATGTGCAGGATGTCAATACGGCAAAACACATCAATTACCGTACAAAGAGTCAGAGTATCAAGCTAAAGCACCCCTGGAGTTAATACACTCTAATGTGTTTGGGCCAGTAAAGCAATCGTTTGTCAGCCAATTCAAGTATATGGTTACCTTATTGATGATTTTTCTAGATATGTGTGGGTCAATTTTATAAGAGAAAAGTCAAAAACATTGAGTAAGTTTGTTGAGTTCAAAATGAAAGTTGAAAAGCAGTTAGGGCGAAGGATACAATGCCTTCGCACAGATAATGGCGGAGAGTACAAAAGAATTCGAACAATATTTGCAACAACATAAGATCAGGAGGCAACTGACTTGTCCAGGTACTCCACAACAGAATGGAGTAACAGAAAGAAAGAATCATAACCTAGCAGACATATGTAGAAGTATGCTACATGCAAAGAATGTACCAGCAAGGTTTTAGGATGAAGGTATGAAAACGGCAGCATACGTGATTAACAGGTTACCTTAAGCAAAATTGTGGACCTTACCATATGAAAAGCTTCGAAAGCTCAAACCCTCAGTAGGGTACTTTAAGGTGTTTAGGTGCGTATGCTACATATTTGTACCAGATCACCTACGTAGCAAATTTGATAAAAAGGCAATACGTTGTATATTTGTTAGATATGACAGCCGTCGTAAAGGATGGAAGTGTTATACCTGACTACAGGACGATGCTACATTAGCAGAAATGTTGTCTTTGATGAGGCGTCTTCTTGGTGGTCACCACAAGCTGTATTATTACCAGATTCAAAGGAAATACAGGAGCAGCTACATCAACGATTAGAAGAATCTATGGAGGTTGATAAGACTCAACCAATTGAAGAATCTAGAATTGATACTACATAACCAAGTGAGGAAGAGCCCATGGAGATGAGGTTGTCAAAAGAGAAAAGCCCATGGCAAATAAGAATCCATCATTCAACTCCAGAAGAAATAAGGTCAAGTCAGATAGAGGACTTTGAAGAAAATGTTCAACTGCCATCGCCTCAACTACGAAGGTCAACCAGACAAAGAAAGCCAAATCTAAAGTATGCAAAGGTAGCAATAATAAAGGAAATTGGTCTGAAAGAGCCAACAAGTTATAAAGAAGCGTCACAAAGCAAGGAATGGCAATAGGCAATGAATGAGGAAATTCAAGCATTAAACCAAAATGAAACATGAGATTTGGTGTCGAAGCCTGAAGGAGTAACACCCATCTCGTGTAAATGGGTCTATAAGAAAAAGACTCGGTTAGATGGAACAGTTGAGAGATACAAGGCACGACTAGTGGCTCGTGGTTTTTCACAGAAGTATGGTTAGATTATGAGGAGACGTTTAGTCCAGTGGCAAAGATTACAACTGTTCGTGTGCTCCTAGCACTTGCCGCAAACAAGTCTTGGAGACTCTGGCAGATGGACGTAAAGAATGCCTTCCTACATGGAGAGTTAGACCGAGTGATTTATATGAAACAACTTGAAGGATTTAAGAATAAAGATTATCCAAACTACGTTTGCAAGTTGAAGAAGGCATTGTATGGTTTAAAGCAAACACCACGAGCATGGTATGGTAAGATTGGAGAGTTCCTTGTTCAGAACAATTATAAGATGGCGCCTGCAGACTCAAGCTTATTTGTGAAGACACGAGCTAATAAGCTGGCCATAGTCTTGGTATATGTGGATGATTTAATCATCACAGGAGATGACGAATGATAGATACGACAAATTCGAGAAAATCTCTCGGTTCATTTCCAGATGAAAGAATTGGGTGAGTTGAAACACTTTCTTGGTTTAGAGGTGAAGCGCACAAAAGATAGGTTGCTTCTATGTCAGCAGAAATATGCACAAGATCTTCTAGAAAGATTTGGTATGTTAGACTGCAAGCCAATATCAATGCCAATAGAGGTAAATGCCAAACTTCGAGCTACGGAAGGAAAAGACTTACAAGATAACACGATGTACAGACAGCTCGTGGGCAGTCTAATCTATCTCACACTGAAACGTCCAGACATCGCATTCTCAATTGGAGTTGTTAGCCGATATATGCAAAATCCAAAAAAGCCTCACTTGGAAGTAGTACAAAGAATCTTAAGGTATGTCAAGAATACTATTAACCATGGTCTCTTATATAAGAGAGATAGTACGTGTCAGGTTAAACGGTACTGCGATGCCAACTATGATGGAGATTGTGACACAAGAGGATTAACAAATGGATATATATTCAACATTGGCTCAGAAGCAATCTCTTGGTACAATAAGAGACAACCAACGATGTCCTTATCAAGTATAGAAGTCGAGTATAGAGCTGCAACAATGGCAGCACAAGAATGCATATGGCTCATACAGTTATTAAAAAGATCTAAATCAACCAACAGACTTCTCAGTAGGGCTATTATGTGATAATCAGTCAGCAATACGACTAGCAGAGAATCTAGTATTCCATGTACGGACAAAACACGTGGAGGTACATTTTCATTATATTCAAGAAAAAGTTCTCAAATGCGATATAAAAATGAAGTACATCAGAATAGAAGATCAAGTTGCAGATATATTCATAAAAGGTCTCAATGGAAAAAAACATGAAGAGTTTTGCGAGTAGCTTGGGATAATCTCAAGAAAAACTTTGAAGAGAAATTAGTTGGTAAGGAGGAGTGTTAGAAATCACCAACTAATTTAGAAAACTCTAGATTTGTATTAAAAAAATCTAAAAAAATCGCCCAAGTTGGCAACTTGGGCGATCCAGAATTCTTCAGCAGCAACTTTCAAGTTGCAAGGTTAGTCGTGCAGGCCTATAAATAGGCAATAGCACCATTTATTGTAGCACCACCACATGAAGAGAGAGAAGTGAGTCCTAAGAGAGAGAAGTTAGCCCTAAGAGAGAGAAGTGAGCCCTAATAGTGTGTCTAAGTTTTGTTCTTTTGTCTTTTGTTTTTTTGTTTATTTTCAATATTTTTAGTTTTGTATTCAAGTCCTTTTATTAATAAAATTATCGTCGTTTTTTTTACATGATCCCTACAAGGTGTAAAAAGAAAATCAACAACAATGCTTACGTGATTGACCTGCCCAATAAAATAGGAATTTGCAAAAGTGTCGATGTAGTGGATATTTTCCCATATCATGGTCCTAATAAGCATTTGTATCCTAATTTTTCAGAAACTTTAGGATGAGTTTTTTCAAGTAGAGGAAACTAATATGGAACGTTTGTTTCCATAAAATTTCCTATTTCCATAAAGTTTCATATCTCTATAAATTTCCTATTTCCATAAAATTCTGTATTTCCATAAGTTTACTACTTTTTTCGTTTCTTATTTCTTCAAGTTTCTTACTTGTATTGGTTTCCTATTTCTATAAGTTTTCTACTTTTCTTTTTCTATTTTCTTTTAGATTATGATTGCTTTTTCAAGCCTATAACTAGGCTTCCTAAACATTGTTTTAGACATTCTATCAATATGCTCTCATATTCAATTGACTTGAAACTTTCTCCGCTATTGAATTCTCATGTTTCTTCAAATTACGTATTATTTGATTTTTCTTTGTTTCTCGTTATGTCAAATTTCACGAGCTATTTTAAGATAGACCGCTTATATTTCAAGGCTGTCATTATCATAACAAGTATCGCTATAACTTTGCTTACGCAAGTAATCTTAGAAATTCAAGCTTTCACATAAGATTTATACAATAACAATAGAATTTTTTCTGTTCTTAATTATTCTTAAGATGTAATGCAAACCCATTGGCTTGGTAGTACTTAATGAATTTTTACTACAATATGATCGAAGGGGTTTAGGCATTCTAATATAATTTGGCTTTTGTGATTCTCTTTTTCTTTTTTCTTTTTTCGGCCTAAACTGAAACCCAACAAGGTTAAATTTTGCTCAAACCCTTGTCATAAAGATTCCATCTCTCAACCAACAGTCAAATGGTGGTAGCATCCTAGGTGAACTCATTCATATGAAGTTGTAAACCTTTGTTTCTTTAATCTCGTGTATATCTGCTAAAATGTCAATATTCCGTTATGTGTGTTTTCTGCTTGAAAGAATAGCAACTCTATTTTGTTGGTACCAGAAACTGTATTCTGTTGATGAAAAACACATTGTGTAATCGTCTTGGTCAAATTGGATCACTCAAGTGAGGCCAACACTGTTGGAGACTTGTACTTTCCAATCAAACAAATGGTAAAAGTTGCTAACAATGAAATATTTATATTAGAGGGTTTAGTTCGGTACATAATTACGTATTTCTTAAGACATCTCTCACTTGATTGCCTTATAACGTCCTTTTCTTTTTAAGAATCTTTCATTTGGCAGTCCTATAGAAAAGTTCTCCAACGGACAAACAAGGAAGTACAATGTTCAACAAATATATATTTTTAATAACTCCAATCAAATTTGGCATGCTTTTAATCGTATATCCTCCCAACTCTTATTCTCTTCTCAAGACACACAATTCTTGAAGTTATAAAACATTTTAAGAGTGTTACGTGCTTATTTGAAAAGAAAAGGACTTCTTGGATGTCATTTCCTAATAATAGTCTAGATCAATGATAAGGGTGTCATACCGTATAAACAGAAAAATAATACGGTATTGTAATATTTCGTATCAAGAGTTGATACCGGCTGGTATCGGTTTACCAAACTAAATTGTAGATTTTTAAAACTTTAAGGACTTAATTGAAAATTTAAAAAATTTTAACCTTAACAACTAAACATACCCACCTGACCCCCTCCCCGATTCTCACCCATCTCTACCATTGATCCACACACCTGATAACCTGCACCATTGATCCACGATACCACAGTCCAGAGATTCCAGTCTATGAGCACTCATATAGACCTACTGAACCAACCCACACCAATCCAGGGATACAACCTAGTGAAGATTGCAAAAAAATTAACAAATTTTGTGAAATTGTAGATTATGAAATTGTGGAATGTTGATATTGAAATATTGAATTGTGTTGATTGTTGATTTGAATACTAAATTGTGTGTTTGTATTCTATAGAACATTGGATATAAATAAATGAATATTGAATTACGAATATATGATGAATTGTGTATTTCTGTCTTATGACTTTGTGTTATGTAGTAATTATGTATGTTGAATTGTTGGTTCTTGTTAAATTGTGTTAGATTAAATTGAATTGTATCACGTATCATGTATGTTGATTCTTAATTATGGAGTTAATTTTAGTAAAATAAGAATGTTGATTAAAATTAATGAATGAAAGATTGTTAAATTAAATTTGGGAATTAGGATTTTAGTAACAATGTTGATTAAAATTAGTTAAAAAAATCAAGTATTGATAAACATTACAAATTGAATTATATAAACAAACTAAATAGATTAGTTTATAGTCGAATTATATGATTATGTAAAATAGGTTGTAAAATTATAGTTGTGAGTTATGGTTTAAATTGAATAGGTTATAGTTGTGAGTGTATGTCTTTAGTTTATGATTAATCATATAAAATGAGTTATATAAGATGTATATGTATAATTTGTATGTTGAATTGTTGGTTCTTAAATTATTGGTGAATTATGTTGGATGAAAATAATTATATAGTGTATGTTAACTTTTGATTGTGAAGTTAATTTGAATAAAAAACTAAGAACGCTAATTAAAATTGGTGAATGAAAAATTGTTAAATTAAAGTTGAGAATTAGGATTTGAGTAACAATTTTGATCAAAATTAGTTTTGAAAACAAAATAATGATAATTATTATAAATTGAATTATATAAGCAAACAAAATAGATTTGTTTATAGTTAAATTGATCAAAATTAGTTAAGAAAACAAAATAATGATAATTATTACAAATTGAATTATATAAGCTAACAAAATAGATTTGTTTATAGTTGAATTATGTGATTAAATAATAAAATAGGTTGTAAACTTATAATTGTGAGTTATGGTTAAAATTGAATAGGTTATAGTTTTGAGTTTATGTTTTTAGTTTATGGTTGAATAATGTAATCACACAAAATGAGTTATATAAGATATGCTTTTGTGTTAGTTTTGAATTATGAGTTAAATAATACATATTTTGTAACAGTAGTTGATAATGAAATTGAATGTTCTTTACTTTGATATGGAGTTATTAATTTAATTTTGGCTTATTAATTTAATTTAACATATGTATTTATTTATTTTACAGATAAATGGAAGGAAGTTCAAGTATTTTTAATAATTCAATCACTTAAGATAAGAAGATTTGATGATCCAGCTTACACTTATGCTAGATTAGTTCCTTGAATGACGAACCATACTATTTGTTTGTATTGTAATAAGAATTTGAAAGGTGAAGAAATCACCAGATTAAAGAAATATTTAAATGAGATCAAAGGTGATACGAAGCCTTATAAAAAAGTGAGTCATAATGTGAAATAGCAAATGAAGACTTTGCTTGAAGAGTATCGGCATGATAAAAAGAAGAAGGAAAAGATTGAACTATGAAATTGATGGTAGAAGTTCTTTTATTGGTGTTCAGGATGATAGCGTGGATGTTGAAGGGGGTAGTATTCTTACCAATAAGAAGAAAATATTGCACCTGATGCTAGGAAAGAAGAAAGGTGTCTAATTTTTTTGCACTATGAATAACTCTTAGAAATCAACCTTCAATCTGTAGTGCCTTACAATCTAAAGAAGCGACTTATAATGTGGATATGACAATGACTAGATGGTGGTATGGTTCAGGATACAAAGTTCCTTCAATTGATGAATACAAAGATAAACTTCTGAGCAGATCTATTTATAAAAATAAAAAGTTATTTGGATAAAGAAAGAGTGACTTGGGCTACTTATGAGTGCTCAATCATGTGTGATAGTTAGACAAATTGAAGACATGAACCTATTATTAATTTTTATTTTATTATGCAAAAAGTGATAATATTTTTAAAGTCTATTGATGCATCTAGCCTTGTTAGGAATGTTGATACCCTATTTCAAATATTTGATGAAGTTGTAAGTAAAGTTGGGCCAGAAAATATTGTTCATTTCATTACTATCAATAATTCCGCTTATAAAGAAGTTGGCAAAAGATTGTAAAACAAGTATAATTCTTTTTTATTGGACTTCTTGTCTTGCGATATCGCATTAACCTGATATTAAAAAATATAGGAGATACTAGGTATTTTTCTATTATTGATGAGACTATGTCAAAAGTAAAAAAGGTGACCAAGTTCATCTACAATCGTGCATCGGCCTTGAATTTATAAGAAAGGATTTAACCAATGGTAAAAATTTGTGTCATCATACTATTATAAGATTTGCAACTAATTTTGTAACACCCCACTTCCGAGTGACCCGAACCCTATATCGTTGGTGATATATGAGTCTGTGTCCCGCGAGGGTGGTGTACTACATCAGTCGATTAAAATTCAGTATAACATTTTCGCCTCTTTTTTTTTCAAAACAATAAGAAACTTGAGCTCATGTTCACAATTAATCATTTTCAGTTATTACAGTCATCCAATAATAATCTACAATCAGTCAATGTATAAAAACAAT
>JANKYE010000225.1:29081797-29094384 GCA_032467995.1 Erythroxylum dillonii
GCTCCGTCACTGAGACTAGGATTATTACGTAATACTCCTTTGATACCTTGAAAAAGGATCTAAGAAACTTTAGGCTCAATCTTCTATCAACCAAAAATTCGCCTCATAAACTGATTCAGGTAAAGTCCATAAAAGGCGCTAAAAGTGGAACTATCCTTGAACCTTATTATATTCCATTCTAATTAACGCCTAGAAATATTCGCAATTTTCTTTAGCTTGATTTTGTTATTTTTTTATATAGTTAATTTCTTAATTTAATTTCCTAATCCTACACAACTGCTTAGTCTAATTAATTGAGTGATCCAAGCCTAGTACTTACACAATTACTCCCTCTAGGACGATATTATACTGTATTACTTGAGACCCGTGAACTTGCGGAACCGCATCAAGTTAGCATGTCTTAAATTTTTATCGTTGCCAAACTTTTGACCCGAGTTCTTTTAGTTGGGTCTGTCTGGGACCTTAACGCCTTTTCTATAATTATCCATTCAATCGCTCTAATTACAACCTACTTTTAATTAAATTTCAATATTTTGATTCTTTTGCACGTTTGAAATATAAAAGATCTGAATTGGGCTTTCGAACTTGCTTACTCTAATTAGGTTTGTTTGGTATATGACAGCTTGGTAATTAGCTAAGTCGGGCATACTCATCCAATTTGATCAACTCCTCCTTAACATTTACTTAGTTGAACTTTATTTCAATGATATGATCTTAAAAAATTGATGCATGCCTTTATTTGTGCATCACAAAGTATAGATAGAAGGTTCATTAAAAAATCTTTTGGAAAATCGGGAAGAATAACAAACTAACCTAATTTCTTCAAGCCAAGTGAAGAATCAAGCCCTCGGCTTTCAAGCTTTAACCACTAAGCAACAAATGACATCTTCAAGTTCACCAAAACTGACTTCTAACAGTGAGACCAAACTGAGTTCAACAGTGAGATGCGTTCAACTTCTTTTATTGAAGGTGGTCATTAAGTCCAATTGTAAATTAACTCAATAGTCTAAGTCAACCTTTGGCATTTTTCTTCTTTTTTTTTCGGGTCATGTCCCTCAGGAGAGTCTTGATTCAGTAGGCGAATCTTGAAAAACTTGCTTTTAATATCAGTCGTAGAGGAGGCTAACTGAACCTCATAATCCCAAGGTCAAGGGAACAGTGCTGATGGTATCGCTGTAACATGAGAGCACAATAAACACTTTCCCGCACACTCAAAGCCTCCCAAGTTTCTGTGCTGGACATTTTTTGTTTTTGGGAGAATTCACAAAGAGTTGAGGGCTGTAATTATTATCCTTAAATGACAGCAACATGAAGAAAACATGATACACTTGATCACTTGCAACCCATGTAAATACAAATATATACAGATGTTACATAACGTTCTGTAAAAGTAACCCCACTAGCATCCTTTACAATGCCAGGTCTGTCCCTACTACTTACATCAGATTACAACATCTGTGAAAAATCCAAATTAATGTCACAATCTATTGATTTCTTGTTTGGTGTCACCGTTTGACTTGGTTTGCTGGGAAACCCTCTTTTGATAGCCACCAGACTTCCTTCCAACCTTCCCCCAACCACGATCTTAGACGTATGGTTTATAATAATACTCAGATTAAACGCTGAGAAGAGGTGACGCTTCTTTCAAATGTTCACATTCGCAGCCTAAGATCTCTTTACCATAAGTTTAATTAATTTCTAGTGCTTATTGTCTTCCATTTCTAGCGAGCTCAGTGCATTTAATTCTGACTTGTCGAAACAGTCAAACCCGAAATCTTGAATACCAAAATCCTGACACTCAAGTAACCAAGTGCAATCTTCGCCCCAAGATTGGTAACCCTTGTGGTTATAAATATTTTCTAGTGCCGCCGGGGCGTCGCCAGTATTGTTCCAGGAGGCATCAATTAGGGGAGGCTCGTCGATCCACAAGCTAGTTAATAAAGTCTCATCTTTGCAAATACTATCTAACAAAAGTGATGACTCGTCGGTGGACCCGTTCTCAGTTGGAGAGCTTGAATTATCCTCTGATGATGAGTTAATGGTGGCTTCATTTTCTTGACCAGCATTGTTGCTAGGTTCAGGGGCCAGAGACTCAGCACGTGTTGAGGAATTTTCTTCTTGCTTAGCTTCTTTGTGCAAAGGCTCATGTGTGACAGGATCAATACCCATTCTGAGAAGCTTTTTCTTGATATGAGTGTTCCAGTGATTCTTAATTTCATTGTCGGTCCTGCCAGGCAATCTTGCCGCTATCTTAGACCACCTACAAGTAATAATATAAACAATGGAAATTTTATAATATTATCTAATTTATTTGATCCAGCAACTATGAAACCATCAATAAATAAAATGAATCAAGTACGAAATTGAAGTCATTGGAGCAAATTCGTCAAACCAAACTTATAGTTCATTATGGGTTAAGAAAATAGATTGTTCACCTGAATTTTAACCGTAATTTCCTGCGTTTAGTCTTCAATATTCCTACTCGAGTATTCTTATGAGAAAAGACGCCGTGTTTGTATTATTATTGATTACAAGGCCTCGATATGGTGGATAACGCAACGTGAACCAGAGAATTTTAAAGAAACTTAGTCAACAAAGAAATATAATATGTCAGGAGTATATATGAACCATCATATATACTTATAAAATGTTCCATCATTAGCTTGGAGTCTTTTGAACAACCCGCTACCAGCCTTTTTGGTCATAAGTTTGTACCAGGCATGGCTTATTCGCCTAATGTTTTCGTGAAAGGTAAAGAATAATATGAAGTGACATTGAAGATTCACTAATTGCTTCGTGAATGAAAAAAAAAAAGAGAGGAAAATATAAACCAACAAGAACAGTGATCTGCTATTTTGTTAATAATTCATTAATTTTTATTCACATATTTATATACGATCTACATAAATATGTAAATAAATAAAAATTAGAGGTACAATCTTGATAATGGCTAATCAGCAGAGGTGAACCTGTGCTAAACCAACGAGTCTTTAGCTCTAATGGAGACTTGGTAGTTGTTGCCTACGGTACTAAAGTTTTTGGTAAAATCACAAGAATTAAGCGGAAAAAGAAAACATCAAATTGATTCTCATTCAATTAATAATATGGTTAAAATGAGAAGAAAGAAAGTGTTGCTGTACAAATTAACATATTTGGATGATTGATACATATGCATGTACATATCGGGATCATTTAAAGAACTAAAACAACTTTATTCCCCGAATTAAATATGATCTCAGAAACAGTCGACCAAAGGTTACCGGAACATCTTGTTAACAGCATAAATAAAAATAAAATGAAAAGCATAATCTTCTTTTTCATGATAATGAAAGACAGGCTTCAGAACTATTTTTTCAACGAAGAAGTATGGTAGAAGAAAATCATGTCCAGAGCTACTAGACGCCGGAAGAACATCACTAGAGAAAACGGAAAATATCTGTAATGCATTTTGTGAATGCATGGATCACATTTCGATACTATACGTACTTAAGTATGAGATTTGATTGACCTGTTTCCGAGTCGAGCATGGAGATCTATAACCAGCTGTTCTTCAGCTTCAGTAAGAAGACCTCTCTTCAAGTCAGGGCGGAGATAATTGGTCCAACGAAGCCGGCAACTCTTGCCACATCGACGGAGTCCGGCAAGTTTCGGGACAGCTCTCCAACAACACTGGCCATTGGTAAGAATGAAGTTGATAAGTTTCTTATCTTCTTCAGCTGTCCATGGACCTTTCTTGACCCCAAGTTTGTCACAGCAAGGTTGCCTTCCCATAGCTAAACAAAACTAACACAAACCACAAATGTTCAAAAGTCTTTCTCGCACCTTTAACTTGTAAAGACTCAAAAGCCCCACACCCACCAATGTATAATGCCCTTAACTATAGTTACCTAATTATGCATAAGCGCGCACACACATATACATATGTATAGAGAAAGGGAGGAGATTCCCACTGGTTTAAGAAAATGACATGGGAACTAGAATGGTTTATTCTGGTGTTTGTAGACTGCGAATGTAGAAAATGAGTGAAAGTGACAAAATGGACAAAGCTAATATTTGAAGCACCCAAAGAATCGCAAAGAAACTTTATTTCTTCCTATTTTCCTACACAAACCCACTCTGTGATTGCAAGCTTACTCAACCATGCCATCACCCATTTCGTCATCACCACGTTTACGTGTCCTTATTGAGGTAGTGTAGATTATTGTGTGTTGCTTATAAGTAATGTATCTTAATTGACATTAACAACATTAACCATACGATTCATTGATAAAAACTTTCCAAGATGAGGTTTTTTATCATGATTATGTTGACCCTCAAACCTACATCTAGCTAGTTGCCTAGTTCTATATCATCACTCTGTTGAGTATGTTTGCGCAAATGAGATCATTGAAACCCATTAACGAAGTACTTCTGCTTTAATGACTCTTCCACTCTGGCAACCATTCACAGCAATCCACGTTTCTGGGCCTCCGAGCATTTCCTGATCATATGTGGATGATAAAGTTGAATGAACATTAACTTTGTGCCTTGGAATTGGAAGGCACAACAATTTTAGGAAGTGGATCTTTTGAGATGTAGAGCCTAATTAGTGGAGTAGCTGATTAATGAATATCACATGTTTGAAAAATAATTATATCTTGACTGGCCAATGTTAATTATGCCTTTGAAATTAATTTTCCGAAGGACATTCATTCTCGATTTATTGGATAAATTCTTTTGACTATAATTGGGATCATATATACCAAAAAGAAAAGAAAAATGATACCATTTTGTATATATAGCACATAGACTAGGACACAATCAGCCTTAACATGGATACATAAACTAGGATACGAGCAACCTTAACATGGAATTGCGATATTATCCAAATACATGAACAGAAGTTCATGAACAATTTGGTTGTTTGCTATATCGGTATCACTCTCACACTCGTGCGTGCACATCTTAGCAAAAAAGCACAGAGGAAATGTTTAAATTAATCTCGCCCGTCTTAGACAACATATTTTTGTTCATTAGATTACGTATCATTACATGCCTTGTGCCACGTAAACTGCTAGCTTAGTTCGAGATTCTTGCTCCCCCGTGATATCTGATCCAGTTCGAGGTTTTGAAGCATCAAAATCCTGGTCATTAATCATCATAAAAATATCACACTACGTCATCTAGAAGAATTGGCAAACTTAGTTTTTTCTTTTGGGGACTAATTAACACGGCTCTACTTCATCGATCTCACACTTGTCTTTCCGCGGGAGCCACCATGTCAAAGTTCACTTCCCAACAACTTGACCTCACAAATTAGGTTTGAATAATGGCTTTTAATTATAAAAACAATATGTATGTAGATTTGGGGTAGTTCATCATCCAGATTCTTGGTCTTTGACTTTTGAATCCCTTGATTGAGCATATACAGGTGACCGTGCTGTTCAATGTGGACACTGTAATTAATTAACCTCAATTTCAATCTCTAGACTTCTTACGAGATGTCATGGTCAATGGATAATATCCTATACTTTTGTTTGTCTCATCACACTATTCCTAATAGCCTAAAAGATATGTGGATAAATCTCATACAATTATTTATCTTACATGACTCAGTCAATCCAAACCTTCATGTGTACTGCCTTTGCCGTCCCGTCGCGGAGTGTTAAGAAATAAATAATGTTCTAAATAACTTGTAAACCACTACATCCGAAATTGTTTGTTCTATGAAAATTTGTATCACACACATGCATGCTTTATGAGAAGTGTTTTATGCACATCCTTTACTTTCCCCATAAGTAAAGAGAAGCCACGAAAACTACGCAAGAGTGTGCAGTACAAAATAGAAGTAGCTATAGTTATTCGCCTATGAAATCTCCCAGCAGTTTTTACAATTCAAAGCTCGATAGATTGGTCTAGAGAACATATTTTCCGTATGACACTTGTTCAAAATTTAAATAACCACAAATCTCACTTATCAAACCAAAACCATCACAGCCGTATCTAGGTTTACATGAACACAAGACAAAACATCTTTTTTTTTGCTTTGGCCTTTTCCATTATATACTTAATTGTATGTAAAAGCTCACACCAATATAACCAATAAATAAATGACACTTAAAACTTAGTTTAATTCCTAACATAGACTCCCTTAAACCAAGTCGTCAAGCTTCACCATGCCAAGCATCCTCTTGAGTTTCAAAAAACACATCTGCCTTCAGGGATGGATCCAAAAATTTTTTAAAGTGGGGGCAAAATTTCACTGGAAGCAAAAAAAAAATTCCAGTAGGGGCAAAATTTTTATTTTTTATGAGTTAAAAATTTAAATTAATAATTTTTATGTAAAAGTTTTGAAGTCAGTGGGGGCAAGTGGGGACCTGTCTGCCTTGAATGGCTTTGTAAAGATATTTGCAAGTTGCTCCTTAGATGAGCAAAACTCGTTCACAATCTCATCATCTTTCACCAAGTCTCGAATGTAGTGATACTTAATGTTAGGATATATATTATATATCTAAATAATGAGTTTTGACATTATTTATTAATTGGACATATAAAATATTAATTGGATATATGGATAATCTTTTAGTTGAAAAAGAATCATATCTTATATTGAAGTCTATTATCATGTTGATATTAGAATTGTTTTACTGCTGGACATGTTGGTAATTGGATAGAGTTACTGCTAAATTGTGTGGATTGAAAAAAAAAGGGATGAGGTTGTTGTGTATTTAAAGTGGGACTGTTATTGTTTGAGCAGATTGTGTATGTCTCTCATCTACTCTTGCAGTTAATCTTACGATATAAGTAACATAGGTACTGCGTGTTAGTTGTTGAATATACATTGCAGCAATTGTGGATGTCTATGAAGTAGAGCTAAATATACGTGTGGGTGTGGAGTGAGTTCTTTAATAGGCATTAATTAAATACTGAAAAAAAAAACGCAGCTTACATTATGAAGTGAGTGAGTTAGTGTGTAGTGGGGACAAGCTACGGTGAAGAGAGTTAGTTGTTTAATCAAAAAGTGAGAGTTTTGTGGATGGGCTAGTGAAGATTGCAAAGGCATGTGACAGGTGGAGTGATTGCAGCTACAGTAAAGAAGCTTGCGGCGCATGATAATTTATACAGCTAAATAACGTGTCTTATATATGAGCAAAGGTGAACCGCGTCAAGTATTTTGCCACGATGAAGGTGACTTGTGAGTTAAAGATACGGTGCGGTAGCTTACTTAAGTTTCTTGGAGATAAATAGTGCAGTGAATGTGCATTAAAGTGTTGATCTCCAGCCTGATTTTATGTTGATAATTAATCCATCTTGTTCTTGCGTTTTTCTATTGGTTGGGCGACCTGTGGCTTTGTATTGGTGTTTATCTGAATCAGCTCATTATTGTTGCGATGACTTCAGATTTATTTCAGTGGAGCTGAACTGATTGGAAAGTTGTCTTCTTTTCTTTCTTAGGTGTTATCGTTTATGTTGAATTTTATTTAATCACTTGAATTGTCTAATTTGTTTCATTATCATTAAACATCATTTGAGAAAATCTTCTGTCGAGGTTAGTACGAGGTGGTCGTATTATTAGGTATGAAATTCTTTCACGGGAAGTGAGGTTGAGAGATAGTGTTGAGGGTTGAGTGGTGTCGACTCAATAAAGCCTTGGGCAAATCTAGTGTATTTTTGTGAAAGTATTTAGCTGGGTGAGGGCCCCGTAAATGAAGGCAAGGTATGTCGAACTGCATTATCAAATTTGCGATGTTGATTTATTTTTGGTTCTTTTAATTTTTCAGATTTTTTTGTTTGCCAAAAATGAATCAGAAAGTTTGTGAAACTACCCCTTCGGTTTTTCAATTGGTATAAGAGCAAGGTCACTGATTCAGAACTTGGTAGAAAATTGGTGCAGATCTTAGTTTCGTAAACGTGGCCATAAGAGAAGGAGCATCGATTATCAGGCCACCGATGTTGGATAGATCTAACTATCCTGCGTGAAAATCACGGATGAAAGTCTTCATTCAAGCTCAAGGCACGAGAGCTTAGCAATTGGTAGTACATAGGTGGACGCATCCAATAATCACTGATGATAAAGGAGAGGTAGTTCAAAAAGATCCATCTGAATGGACAAGAGCATAAGAAGAAAGTTCACTTGGATATTCACAAGCAATGCATGCGATTTTCAGTGCTGTTGATGAAGGACGCTTCTCAATGATATCATCTTGTGAATCGGCTAAATAAATGTGAGACATGTTGCAAACTATTCATGAAGGTTTTTAAATTTGTGATAGCATCAAAACTACAGATGTTAGCTGTGAGGTTTGAAGAACTGAATATGGATGAAAATGAGACTATTGAAGACTTTCATGAAATATTGCACGATATAGCGAATCAGGCACATCAATTCGAGAAGGAATATTCCAATCTAAAACTAGTCAAGAAGACGTTGAGATAACTACCTCCAAGATTTATTCCAAAAATTACAGCAATCGAAGAGGCTCATGACATCAATGATTTGTCATTGGAGAAGGTAATTGGAATTCTTACAAATTTTGAAATGAATATGTTAAGGGACAATCGAGAGAAGAATAAAGGATTAGCATTACAAGTTAAGATTGGTAAAGTCGTGAATGAATTAGGAGATGAATCTTACGAGAATGAGGATATGGAGCTATTAACATGAGAGTTCAGTAAGTGGCTGAAGAAAATGAAAAAGGATAGACCAGACTTTAGATAATATGGTGGAAGTTCATTGAGTAACAATTTTAAATATCAAGTCAAAATATAAAAGGGTTAAAGGAAGGCAAGGAGAATCCAATGCCATAAATGTCAAGGTTTCGGACACATTCAATCCGAATGTACTAATACTTTGAAGAAGAGAAAAGGAAAGTCATTCATAAGCACCTGGAGTGAGAATGATTACAAGAGTGAATATGGTAGCGAAGAAGAAATAGCGAATAGTGTTGCGTTTGCTTAACAGTAACTGAAAAGGAAGTAACTGAAGGCTAAAAAGAGGGAAAATCGGAAAATTTTGAAAACAACTCATCTCAAAACCTATTATCAGATTATGACAATGATGAAAGTGGCCTAGATGACAATAAGGGAAACATTTACGAAGCTTATGAATTAATGTACAAAAACTAGGTTAAAATATGTAGAAACAATGAAAGATTGAAGGAAGAGAATCTCTCCATGAAGAACACCATACAAGAGTTGGAAAAGAAATTGATGTTGACATCAGATGAGCTTGGTGAAACTAGAATGAAATTGGTAAGTACTGAAAAGGATTAAGAATGTTGGATGGAGGCATATAAAAACTAGAAAAGCTAATGGAAATTGGTAAGGTTAAAGAGAATATTCAAGGCATTGGCTATAAGGGTAAGTGCTTTAAAGTGAATGAGAAAAAGTATTACATATTCAGATCTGTCCAAGAAGAAACTTCAAGGAAAAATTGAATATTTGTACCGACGTGTCATTTTTGCAGAGTTATCGGGCACATAAGACCGAGATGCTACAAAATGTTACAAATGATGTTTCAAAGGGGTCAAAGCCGAAAATCTAGACACTCTTTATTAAATTTGCAGCAGCAACCTATGGTACCGAAGCACACTTGGATTAGAAAGGGTCAAGTACAAGCAAAAAAATATAGTAAAGGAAAAAGAAGAAATTATACAGATTCACAGTTAGTTACTGCTTTTAAAGTAACTGGTCAAATAGAGGACAAGTTAGTTACTTCAGAAGAAGAAACCAATGACTGAGATAATGTGACGAAGAATAAGCCCAAGTTTGAAATTCTTCAAAGGGCACAGGGACAATGTACTTTACATTTTTGAAATATTTTTTGTATTGTTTTAAAAAAGAGAGGAAACGTATAAAAAAAAGTCTTTTTCAGTTCTTTAGTTTTTTTTTGTTGTCATTGTCATCCCATCTTTTTTAGTAGTTAGCATTATGACTTCTATTTAGCTCCACCAAAGACCCTTCAGCTCTCTCATCAGTATGTCTCTTTCTCGGGTATATCTCTCTCTCACTACACTAACAACATTCATATTTCATTACTTGGTTTTATGAATTTGATTAGTCTGATGAAGATGGAATTGAAGTAAGTAGTGATATGTTGGCATGTGTTTTGAATGGTGGTAAATTGTCATCTTGGTGTTGAAGTGAATCACACGTTAATACACTACTCAATAACGATATATAGATGCACAAAAAGGGGGGTTGAATTGTGGTAAACTTTTCTTAAACCTTTTTTTTTAACTTCTTTCGATTAAACAAAACTTATTTGTTTCAAAAGAACTAATGTATACACGTTTGTAAAAGATTTTCTATAAGCTTGTGTAAACAGTAATATTGAAAATCACAATTAAGAGAGAGAGAGAGTTGAGAGATTTCGACACAGTAATTTTTATATTGATTCACCCCAAACCGTGGGCTACGTCCAGTCCTCAGATGCCCTTCTGAGATTTCACTATCCCTCAAGACTTTACAAGTATTCTTTTTCTTTGAGCCTCTTCAGGTCTCTATACAATCAATATTCTTTTACTCTTAGCCTCTTCAGGCTATCTGTATCACTTTCGCACTAACAGTGTTACGAGCTTGTTACAGAAAAATAGCTCTAACAATTCGCACAATATTCTCTCTAGCTTTTGAGATTTTCGGTTGTTTTTTATATCATATGTACGTGTATGCAATCTTCAACTCCGACTCATATTTATAGCCTTTGTCTTCAACTGCATCTTGATAACTGTTTCTTGATTCTTTAAAGAAACAGTTATTCAGTTGAGTTCTGTAACTAACTCAGACTGATGCTTCCATCTGCTTTTCAGTGTCTGCTTTCTTATGTCTGCTTTCTAGCGTCTGCTTTCTTGCGTCTACTTTCTAGCGTCTGTTTTCTTGCGTCTACTTTCTAGCTGATTGAGCCCAAGTTTACATTATTAATTGGCTGCATTTTTATAATTGTTAAAGTACTTTTTGACTCCTAATTGCTGATTTTTGTGCTTAAATTGATTCCCTGTGATTAGCTCATATGAATTGCAAATTGATAGTAAAATTGTTTGAAATTGATATTAATTGCATTATAATTTTTCTAAGAACAATTGATGCTGCAAATTGTGATTTAATTATAGGAACACAAAGGAGTCAACCTTCCAAAGAAGTCAACAAATCGTGAGCTTTCAGCACGTCGCGACGTATGTCACATTCCACGTCGCGGCGCCTCAACAGACAGCCACGTCGCGACGTCAACAATTCAGTACGCCGCAGCGAGCGAGCAGAGTCACACGTCGTAACGTGCAGGCGAATACCCGGACCATAAATAGAAATTATCTCACTGTTCCGACCCGGCCCGTCTCAGTTTTTTAAAATGTTTACCAAATTAGGTCAAAAGGAGATATCATCACGTCGGCTGGCAACTCACCAACACTGAGAAAACATACAGAGAAAATACAAAGACAGTTAGTTCGGCAGCCACCAGAGACATCTTCATCCTTCATCTTTGCATCCGATCACCATCCACCTTCACCAGGCACTTCACCATCACTCAGCCGTCAGTCTTTGGAGCCATGGTTAGCGTCAGGATTCCAGTAGTGATGGATATCATCGGGGTTATGCATGGCTAGGGCTTCCGATCCTCTTGAAGATGTAGCATCGGGCTTGAGTTCACGGGCTTCAAAGGGGAGTATCATATATTGTCTGAAAGTTTAGTTATATTATTGTAAAACTCTTGGTTAGAGATTACAGTGGTATGGTTAGACTAGCATGATTAGGGTTTAATCGTGTGTTGAACAATATTTTGCGATTTGGATATTGTTTATGTGGATTCTTGTGCTTGAATATATGAGGTCTCATATATGTCTTAGGTGATTGCATTGATCTTGATTATCTGCATAGTTGTGTTTGATATGAACGATCAAGTTTGATCCGATGACCAATTGCATGAACATGTCCATTCCGCACACTAAGGTTTTTAACGAGGTTTTAATTAATGGGTTATTTAATTAAAATCCTTGGACTTAGGGAGTTCCTTAAGGTTGCTTTTTCGAAAAATTAGTGGATTCTATTCCCGCAATTTAATTTTGAACCGTGATAGCCTAAGCTAATTTTCAAGAGGAATTTATCCAATTTGATTGTCATTTGAATTTTTGTTGATTTAAAATTATCCCAAAATCCAAAAAGATACTTTTTATACAATTTCCTTTAATTTTAGTTATTTTCCTTAGTTTTGATCTATACACAAAAAACCCCCTTTTATCAACTTTAATTGCATGTTTTTGACTTTAGGCTAGCTTCAAACCTTTTTTGTCGGTTCCAAGAAGTGAGACGACTCGATGTTACAGCTTATACTGAAATCTTGAAATTTTTTATTTTTGACCAGTTTCCAATGATCGATTTTAGGATCGAACGACGAGTCGCGATCACTAACGTCTGCTTTTCTTGCGTCTGCTTTCTCGTGTCTGCTTTCTTGTTGGCTTTCGTTTGCTTTCCAAATAGTTTCCGTCTGCTTTTCTACTTTGCGTCTGCTTTTCATTCGTCTGCTTTTGTTTATGTTTGTTTTTGTTTATCATCAAAATTCTTAATCGTAAAGTCATTTTGACTTAACAATCTCCCCCTTTTTGATGATAACAAAT
>JANKYE010000225.1:29094484-29107252 GCA_032467995.1 Erythroxylum dillonii
CTGATCAAATTGTGCTTTAGACCATCAACGAGCAGAACATTTTCAATGCATGCATGAGAATCCTTACCAATCTTACCAATTTTGATTATCTTGCCCTGCTGGTTGTCTCCAAAAGTTACTGATCCTCCCTTCTTATATTGAAGATCTAGGAATATAGACCTTCTTCCCGTCATATGACGCAAGCAGCCACTGTCCAAATACCAGTGGTGCTTGCTGCTTCTTCCAAGGAATGATGTCTGTAGGAGATATTATTTTATTTTTAGGTACCTAAACTCTCTTGGGTCCTTTTGGGTTAGTATAATGCATAGGATGATAATTATGCATTTGATGAGATTGTTGATAAAAATGTGACTGAAAACTTTTCTTCTTCTTTTTCTGAAAAGTTGATTTTCTTTTATGTTGAAATTTATTCCCAGTAAACCCTAATCAGGTTTTATCATTAGGATGTCTGCATTTCCCAAGCATACCATTCATCTTTCTAGTACTTTCAGTAAAAGTAACTAAATTAGCTGAGAGACTGTTGATTCTAAGTTTTAGCTGTTTAATCTCTTCAGATCTATCTATGATTTTTCTTCTCTTTAATTCCTCTACTTGCTTTTTTAAGCTCATATTTTGACTCTCTATCTCTGTGTATGTTTCAGATTTTTTACATACTTTTTCTTTAATAGTTTGTACTGTTTCAAAATAGCATGGGAATCCTCTAGTAATTCTGAATATGCATCTTGAAAATCATTATAGTTTGAGGTTACCTCCTCATCACTTTCCTCTTCAGCTACCAGACATATATTAGTATGTTCTGACGCTTCGGAGCTCGTTTCTGATTCTGTTGAATCCAGATCCTCCCAAGTTGCCATCATGCTTTTCTTGTTGTCTCTACTGGTTTTCTTATCAGCGTCGGACACTCGGACTTGTAATGTCCCGGCTTATTGCACTCGTAGCATGTAATGGATGTCTTCTCGGGCTTTCCATCATCTTTGCCATTCTTCCTGAAGGTTGAGTTCCCTTTAGTCTTCTTCTTCCACATTCGTCTTATCTTTCTTGAAATGAAAGATAGCTCATCATCTTCTTCACTCGACTCAGGTTCTGTCTCGCTGGAATCATCATTCTTTGATTCTTCAATCTTCAAGGCTTTTGATGAATTCCTCTTCGTCTTCTTTTGAGTCTTGTGATTCTTCTGTCTGGCCTTCAGTGCTACCAACTTGTCCCGTTTGTGCTTGTCTTCAACATCGAGCTCAAATTTCTGTATCTTTAGCGATCCAAGCAATTTATCAAGCTTCAGCACGCTTAAGTCCTTGGCCTCTTGTACAGCAGTCACCTTCAGTCTCCACCTCTTTGGTAAACTTCTTAGGATCTTCCGAACGTGATCTTGATTATCGTACGTTCTTTTGAGAGCTTTCAATTCATTAACAATTGTTTGAAATCTTCCAAACATTTGATCAATGGACTCTTCTTCTTTCATCTTGAATAGCTCGTACTGATGTACAAGAATACTTATTTGGATTTTTTAACTTGGCTCGTGTCTTCATGTGCAATGGATAAGGTGTCCCACATCTCTTTCGCGGTTTCGCATCCATGGACTTTATCATATTCGCTCCTGCTTAAGGCACAACTCAAGAAGAACTTCGCTTTAGAATTCAGTTGAAATCTCACCTTTTAATCAGCCGTCTATTTGATTTGTGGAATAAGATTTCCGTCTTCATCTATAGGTGTATACGGTCCGCTCTCGATTATATCCCAAAGATCAATGTAAGTAGATTCGATGAACAAACGCATCTTATCTTTCCAATAATGATAGTCTTCTTCTTCGTTGAACGTCGGAGGTTTAGTGACTGAGGCACCCTCTATAATGTACGTATGTGATTCCGCCATTATCTTTAATTCACACTTCGTTAAAGTGATCCTTGAACACTAGACTCTAATATCAATTAAAGTGAATCATATGTTAATACACTACTCAATAACGATATATAGATGCACAAGAAGGGGGGTTGAATTATGGTAAACTTTTCTTAAACCTTTTTTTTGAAAACTTCTTTCGATTAAACAAAACTTTTTCGTTTCAAAAGAACTAATGTATACACGTTTGTAAAAGATTTTCTATAAGCTTGTGTAAATAGTAATATTGAAAATCATGATTAAGAGAGAGAGAGTTAAGAGATTTCGACACAGTATTTTTTATACTGGTTCACCCCAAACCGTGGGCTATGTCTAGTCCTCAGATGTCCTTCTGAGATTTCACTATCTCTCAAAACTTTACAAATATTCTTTTTTTTCGAGCCTCTTCAGGTCTCTATACAATCAGTATTCTTTTACTTTTAGCCTCTTCAGGCTATCTGTATCACTTTCACACTAACAATGTTACGAGCATGTTACAGAAAAATAGCTCTAACAATTCACACAGTATTCTCTCTAGCTTTTGAGATTTTCAGTTGTTTTCTATATCATATGTATGTGTATGCAATCTTCAACTCCAACTCATATTTACAGCCTTTGTCTTCAACTACATCTTGATAACTGCTTCTTGATTCTTTAAAGAAACGGTTATTCAGTTGAGTTCTGTAACTAACTCAGACTGATGCTTCCGTCTGCTTTTCAGCGTCTACTTTCTTACGTCTGCTTTCTAGCGTCTGCTTTCTTGCGTATGCTTTCTAGCTTCTGTTTTCTTGCGTCTGCTTTCTAGCGTCTGCTTTTCTTGTGTCTTCTTTCTAGCGCCTGCTTTCTTGCGTCTGCTTTTTTGCGTCTACTTTTTAGCGTTTGCTTTTTTGTTGGCTTTCGTCTGCTTTCCAAATAGCTTCCGTCTGCTTTTCATTCGTCAGCTTTTGTTTATGTCTGTTTTTTATCATCAAAATTCTTAATCGTTAAGTCATTTTAACTTAACAGGTGTGCTTATGATTATTCCACTGCATCTATTGTTGATTCTTATGATGTGCGCTTTGATATTGTTTTGTCTCAAGGGGAAGATATCAGATTGTTTTTGGTGAATGTTCCATTTAGGGGGAGATTTCAAGGTATATATGTGACTAATCGTCATGCTTTTTGGCATCTTTTTGTCCCAAGAGAGAGAAATTTGGATAATTGTGATGTTCTTTGAAACTTGATGTTTGATTAAGGGGGAGTATTTGTCATACGAATTGTGAATTTGATATTTATATGTCCAATTATGTTATTTAGGAGGAGTTTCATATTTGTGATAAACAATGCCAAAAAGGGGCAGATTGTTAGGATATATGTTATATATCTAAATAACGAGTTTTGGCATTATTTATTAATTGGACATAGAAAATATTAATAGGATATATGGATAATCTTGTAGTTGAAAAAGAATCATACCTTGGATTGGTGTCTATTATCATATTGATATTAGAATTGTTTTACTGCTGGACATGTTGGTAATTGGACAGAGTTGCTGCTGAATTGTGTGGATTTTATAAATTGAAAAAAAATAAAGGGATGAGGTTGTTCTGCATTTGAAGTGGGACTCTTATTGTTTGAGGAGATTACGCACGTCTCTCATCTACTCCTGCAGTTAATTTTACGGTGTGAGTAACAGAGGTAGTGTGCGTTAGCTGTTGAATATACACTGTGACAATTGTGGATGTCTATGATGTAGAGCTGAATATACGTGTGGGTGTGGAGTGAGTTCTTTAATAGGCATTAATTAAATACTAAAAAAAAGCAGCTTGCATTGTGAAGTGAGTGAGCTAGTGTGTAGTAGGGACAAGCTACGGTGAAGGAAGTTAGATGTTTAATCAAAAAGTGAGTGTTTCGTGGATGGGCTAATGAAGATTGAAACGACACATGGAGTGATTGCAGCTACGGTAAAGAAGCTTGCGGCACATGATAATTTATACAGCTGCATAACGTGTCTTGTGTGTGAGCCAAGGTGAATTGTGTCAGGTATTTTTCCACGATGAAGGTGATTTGTGAGTTAAAGATATAGTGAGGTAGTTGCTTGAGTTTCTGGGAGATAAACAGTGTAATGGATGTGCGTTAAAATGATGATCTCCAACCTGATTTTATGTTGATAATTAATCCATCTTGTTCCTGCATTTTTTGTTGATTAGGTGACCTATGGCTTCATGTTGGTGTTTATCTGAATCAGCTCGTTATTGTTGCGACGACTTCAAATTTATTTCAGTAGAGCTGAACTGATTGGGAAGTTGTCTTCTTTTCTTTCTCAAGTGTTATCGTTTATGTTGAATTTTATTTAATCACTTGAGTTGTTTAATTTGTTTCATTATCATTAAACATCATTTGAGAAAATCTTCTGTCGAGGTTAGTACGAGGTAGTTATAATATTGGGTCTGAAATTCTTTCACGGGGAGTGAGGTTGAGAGATAATGTCAAGGGTTGAATGGTGTCAGCTCAGTAAAGCCTTGAGTAACTCTATTGTACTTTCGTGAACGTATTAAGCTGGGTGAGGATCCTGCAAACATAGGCAAGGTGTGCCGAACTGTATTACCAAATTTATGGCGTTAATTTATTTTTTATTCTTTTTATTTTTTTTGTTTTGTTTTCCAGAAACGAATTGGAAAGTTTGCGAAATTACCCCCTTCAGTTTTTCACTTAATGCTAATGTTCTTGCTGCAATCATGGAACACAAGATTCTTTGTCATTGCAATTGCTGACTTGTTGTCACAAAAAATCTTTGTAGACTTGAATTGTTGATGCTTCAACTCTTACTAAGCATTCTTCGCAATCAGACTACTTGAGTAACACAACTTTTGCTACAATATACTCTGCTTCTGTGATAGAGAGAGGAACCACCTGTTGCTTCTTAGACGACCATGAAAACACTCCAGTGCCAAGATAGAAAAAAACTAGACGTACTATTTCTCATCTCAACATCACTTTCCCAATTACTATCTACATATCCAACAAGCTCTACATCATTACTATAGGAATAGAAAATACTATCACTAAGTGTAACTTTAATGTATCTCAAGATACACTTAGCTTCTTGCAAATGAGAATGACGAGGACTCTCCATAAATCTGCTATTTATATCCTAACACCATACATTATATCTAGCCTCATAGCAGTTAAGTATTGCAAACTCTCAACTATTTTTTTTTATTAGTTGCATCAACTAATTCACCAATGTCATATTTCATAAGCTTCAATTTGTCTTTAGCATGAGTCAAAATAAGGATGCATGACTCCATCCTAAATTTCTTCAAAATATCACTTGCATACTTTTTTCAGGAAATAAAAATCCCTACATCTGTTTGATTCACCTCAATACTAAGGAAGTAAGACATAAAGCCCATATCGGTCATCTCAAACTAAGAAATCATAGATTTCTTGAAATTCACTAACAGTTTTAGATTATTGCCAGTGAAAATTAAATCATTCACATACAAGTATACAATAATAAGATCACCCTATAGATTTGATTTAATAAACAAAATATGCTCATAAGAACACCTTTAGAAGCCATGATTAACAAAATAAGAATCAATGTAAGTAAACCATGCCCTAGGCGCTTGTTATACAAGACCTTATTCAACCTATAAACCTTGTCTTCTTCACCCTTCTTAACATAACCTGGAGGTTGTTCAACATACACCTCTTCCTCAAGAGCACCATTAAAAAATGTAGACTTTACATCTATTTGGAATATTTTCCAACTATTTGGGGCAGTAAGTGAAAGTAACATTCTCACAGTATCAAGTCTAACAATAAGAACAAACGCCTCAAAATAATCAATACCTAGTTTAACCTTTAGCTACTAAGTGAGTTTTGAAGTAATCCACCTCCCTATTGGGTTTGTACTTAGTCTTGTACACTCATTTAACACCAATTAGTTTCTTTTCCTTAGGAAGTGTAGCTACCAAGTATTATTATGTTTAATAGCATAAATCCCATCATCCATGGCTTTCATGTAACAATCATCATAAGCAACATCTTTAAATTGCAAAGGATCAAAATATGCTAACAAGGCATAATGAACAGTATCATCATTATCATTAAAAGAATCACAACTAGTGCCATCAATATGATCCTACAGATGAGTAAGCATGCATCGTTGTCCCTGTGGATGACTAGAAGTCTCCTCTGCAGGAATCGGCTCCACCTCAAGATCATCATCAATTCTTCTAACCACAACTGGAGGATTTGGTAGAAAACTTTTTTCTTCTTTGACAAATCCCAAATACCAACTTCATGAAAAGAGACATCCCTGCTAAACAATCTTCTTGGTCTCTGGATTATAAAACTTATACCCTTTTTTCTCATGATTGTAGATAATTAAAATAAAAATTTGTGCTTTGCATTTAGCTTCTTCCTCAACTCATTAGGCATATGGGCATAAGCATTACAACCAGACACCTTGAGATGCCCAATATTGGACTTCTAATCAGTTCAAGTTTTTTGTGGATTTTATCACGAACACTCTTAGTAGGATAGTGGTTTAAAACATACATAGCACAAGCAACTCCTTTTACCCAAAACTTTTAGGCAAATTTTTACTATGCAGTATGCATTTCACCATATCTATAATAGTTATATTCTTTCTTTTTGCCACCCAGTTTTGTTAAGAAGTGTATCTAGCAATTAACTAATGTTTAATGTCATGTTTTTACAAGAAATCGTCACAAACAATATATTCAATATCCCTACTAGTTCTAAAAAATTTAAGAATACACCCACTTTGTTTTTCAACATAAGCCACAAAACTCTTAAAAGTGTCACGTGCTTCAAATTTACGCTTTAAAAAGTAAACCAAGGCCTTTCTACTATATTCATCAACAAAATTAATAAAATACCTGCTACCACTATTGGAAGGAACCTTTATAGAGCACAAATCTGAATGAACAAGTTCAAGTGATCTGTTTGCTCTCTAGGATTTGCCTTTGGGGAAAGCTTCCTTATGCTTCTTCCCTAAAACACAAGTCTCACAGACTTTTTCAGGAAAGCTAATAGCTGGTAGGCCAAATACATATTTCTTTTTAGAAAAAAAAAACAAAACTTCCAAAATTCAAATGCCCTCACATATGTTATAGCCAATTATCATCACCAATTACATAAACATAAAAGAAAGATCCCTTATAATTAATTTGCAAAGGGAATAAATGATTTCTTGATATGTGTACCTTGGCTATCATCTGGTGCTCTGCATCATACATAATGCATCCATGCTTGTTGAAATGCAAGTCATAATCTTTCTCTGCCAATTGCCCTACACTTAAAAGATTTTGGCTAATATTCAGAGAGTAAAATACTTCTAAAATATAATTAAGTGTTTTTTTTCTTCAATCCGATTCCAATCTTGCCTTTTCTCATAAACCAGAATATACCGATTATCTTCAAATTCTGCTGATGTGTGAAATGAATCATCAAAGTCGAAAACCAAAGATTTATTTCCACTAAGATGATTACTACACCCTGTATCCAACAACCACTGACGATTATATTCGCCTCCACAGTCAGAACTACCAATTAGCAAAGTTTTTGTGTTATCACCACCATTCTTTGTAACTTTTGCATGACAATATTCCCTGCAACTTTTGCATGACAATATTTATTTTCTAGTCTCATCAAACGATAATCTCTACTGAAATGACCATACTTCTTGCAATTATGACATTGATTATGAGACTTACAATCTGACTGACAATGTGTACACTTTTTGCACTTGTAACAATGAGCATTAGATGCATCATTTTTTATTAATATTACCTCCTCCACCTTGTCTCTGACTAGAACTGAAATTACTGCCTCTTCTCTTATTGAATTCTCCTTAGTTCGTTGACTCATTCTTTTCCTTCTTTACCCAAGCCTCGTTTGACGACTTTACATTAATAATTTTCTGAGACACAAATAACTCAATACTTTGAAAAATATTATGGATAGCCTGATCATCTTTATTGCGAGCATGAGTCAAATCTCACCTTTGCGCCTCTATCATATTTTCAATATTTGCAGGTTCAAGAACTCCACGCTCAACAAATTCCCAAATACCTAAAGTTTTTAAAAAGACATAGAATGTACTACGTGATTGTAGCAATCCGTATCTTCTAGCATAGTAAGGAATAGAGTATTAAATGAAAAAGCAGAAGAATAAGTGGACTATGGTTATTGTATTCTCAAGTGTAAGGTGGGCCCTGTCTACGTAAAAGAAGAACCTGCTTGCTGATCTTTTAAAATGAACCTAAGTAATGCTTGACAGGGCAAAAAGTGATTGCCTTCCTCAAGTTTCAGATGTAGATAAATTTAAATAACCACAAATCTCACTTTTGTAATTGATCAAACCAAAACCATCATAGACGTATCTTGGCTTACATGAACATAACACAAAACATTTTTGTTTTGTTTTGGCCTTTTCTCTTAAAGCCACTATACGACACAAAGTTAACATATATATTCCTAGGTTAAATAAAGATTTAATTGTATATAAACACTCACACTAATATAACCAATAAATAAATGTCACCTAAACTTTGGTTTAATTCCTAACAACACTAAAGATATTGGACACCCCGCCCTCGTTAGGAACGACCCTGACGTCCTAAGTTACATCTGAACGCATATCCCACAAGGGTGACGTGCCCTTACCAGGACAAACATTAATACTATACATTGTTCCTATTTCTGAACCAAATTTGGGAAAAGCCCAAACTTGAATTTCAATTCTACTTATTCAGAATGTATGAGGCTCTAAGTCTCTAGTTTATTTAGAGACAAGAATTAACGCATTTGGAGATCCTATAACAAAGTTATGGCTACTACCTTGTAAGGTTATTTCAATGAACCCTTATTAGCCAAGCATTTATTATGGAGGGATAGAAAAAGGCATTAGGAATCTATCACTCCAAGAATCACTTCATTTGGAGGTTGGATGATGAAGTTATGGCCAAAAGAATCAATTATGACCAAAACATTAATCATATTGCCCCTGTCTTGGGGCAGTTAGCATAATTGTCCTTAGAGATAACAGATTAAGATAATCTTAGGGCATCTTGATAGAAGACTTCGAGATCTACAACTTTCATGTAGATATCGAAGACAGATTTTATCGTCTGAAGGGTCAAATATAGAACAGACAATAGCAAAAGCAGACGAATCAAAAAGGCATGCGAAACAAAAAACAGATGAATGCGGAAGGTAGACGAAGCGGAAGGTAGACGAATACGGGAGTAGACGATAGCATGGTCAACTTAAGACGAAGCAAAGTCAACTTAATACGATGCAACGCTTAAGACGAATGCGAAGTCAACTTAAGACGAAACAAAGTCAACTAAAGACTATGCAATGTTTAAGATCAATGCGGAGTCAACTTAAGACAAATCAAAGTCAATTTAAGATGATGCAACACTTAAGACTAATGCAGAGTCAACTTAAGACGAAGCAAAGTCAAGTTAAGATGATGCAACGCTTAAGATGAGACGTCCTTACAAACGATACAACTTTACAGATGCTGCATCCTTACAGACGATATGACGTCATCACAGGCGATACGTCTTTACAGACGATACATATTTACAGATGAATCATCCTTACTGATGATACATATTTACAAACTATATGACGTCATCATAGATGATGTGATATCATCACAGACGATACGTCTTTATAGATGATATCACTTGATACTCCTAAGTAATTCCCCTTCTAAGGACCCTAAATTTTGAACATCTGGGTCAAAAGTTTCCCACTATATACCATTGAAAAGCTAAGAGAAAGACCTACCACTTTTCAAAAGGCACAATTGCCTATTTCTAGCTAGATTAATCCAAATCTTTTCCTAGAGTCCGAACACTAACTTTTTCCTTATGCAAACTAAACGATGAAATGTATTAACTTGAAAGAAAATCATGAGCCAAAAGAAAATCCTATTCCATTGACATAAAAAGGTAAGAGTTTTTACAAAGCTTTAGAGGGCAGTTCAAGTCGCAATTACATTAAGGTCTCAAAACCAAAATACAAAAATTACATAGATCATGAGTTGCTCAAAATGCAGCTAAAGTTTTGCTTTACAGGATTTACAACAAATACAAAATATTTCAAAAGTAGAGTGATGCCTTGGCTATTGACTACTCGATCTCTTGCTCATTACCTACTTATGGGGAGGAAAAATAGGGGGTGAGCTTAAACCTCGTAGATAACAATTTTATAATTGGTAATAAGCAAAAATCATTTATAATCACTTTCGATGAAGAAATTCATATGTATGCACATTATGAATGCATCACTTTTATCAACTTGTCATGACCACATAAACATATCAAATGGTTTGGGTATGTCCAAAAATATGACGCTCTATATATTTCCATATTATGATCATATGTAACCGTAAACTTGAAGGAGTCCATGAAGGAGTTCCGTATCACTAGCGGCAGGCGAGAGAAGTCTATACTTGGTCAACGTGCACGTGACAATTCTTGAGGGACTACTACAAACCCACGTAACACATATTTCATGAATTTGTTAGCTTGTTGCCAAAAATGTCACTTCTTTGAAAACTTGCTTTTCATGTACTTACTATATCTTGAAAACCCTTTCCAAAAATATGATTTCATGAACATGTATCTTTTCAACGAATCATTTTCAAAAGCTTTTCATCAATCATGAACACAATTTATGCAGTAATCATATAGCTCCATCTTATAACATTTAAAAAACAATAAATGCATATGAATAAGGTTGTTGAAAAATCACTTACTTTCATTTCTTGAAAGAAATTTAATGGCTTATTACTTAATCATAAAAGTGAAACCCACCTTGAATGTTTCCTTGCTTATAACTTGGCTTAAGGATGTCTCTCCTCTGGCTTTTCTTGTCTTTCTTGAATTTCTTGAACATGGATAAAATTCCCAATTCAGTAGGAATTCTAAATGAGGACTCAAAGAAACACATGATTAAAAATTGATCCTAGAATACTTAAACCCATGTATTTCCTAAGCTTCATGAACAAATGCCCTTCCAAAAGTTAAAGCATTAAAAATGCTTTTACCTTAAATCTCTACGACTTGAAGAGTTTCTTGGGTCCAAAGAAAACTCTTATTTCCTCTACCTTTTTCCTTTCTTGCACAACCTTAAAATTACTCTTAAGACTAAGAAAAATCAAAACCTAGCATCACTCTCTTCTTTCTCTTCTTTTTCTCTCAACCACCGAAACCTGTCTTCTCTCTTTTCCCATTCACGGTTTTGACTTCTTCGATGCAAGCCAATCCTTCTTCTTCTCCTTTTTACCCTTAATGATTGTACAATGTTCATTTTGCCCTTCCTTCAAAGTCTTAAGATTTCTAAACTTATGTGACTTGCCAAATTTGCCCTTACATACTCTTACAACTTTAATACTTCAATTCCCTTAACTTATGTTATCATCTTACTCACATTTACATGCTAATTAATCATGAGAACTTCAACATTGATTTAAAACATGCCTAATAATAAAAAAAATTGGGCCAACAAAAGAACAAACCATTATATGATTTTAGGTGTGTGGAACGGTAATTATTTTACGTATTTGTAGGTACAGGTAGGGAAGGAGAAGGCTGGTAGATAAGGTGATATTTTTAGTATTTTTTGGAACTGTCTTGTATGGCAGTTGTGAGTTCACTATCAACTGAAAGATGAATGTGTATTACATTTGGGGAACATGATTAATAATAAATTTCAGTATAAGCCACTTCAATATTGTTATAATCCAATCCTTTCATGTGTTAATCATCAGGAGCTATATCTCGATTGTTGGTTATTTTATTCGTCGTACTTTCCAAGCGAATTAATATTAAGCGAAAGGACAATCATCCCATTGACTATTATTTTTACCACACTTAAATTACATATGCTTATTTATAGCTTACTGGAATTATATCAGGAATCCAAGTATGTGATTTTTGTTTTTTTCCTATGCATATATCATCGATCCTTAGAAGATAAGTAATCTGTGTGGTTATGTTTTGTATTTGAGCTGTTCATATTTTTCTAACATTGGTATCAGAGCCAGGTTGTGTTTTGTTTATATGCATGATACGAAATCTGTGATAAACTATGATATGCATATGTCGTCAACATTGCCTCTGTTTCCGCTAGTTACTTCTCTCTCTAAACGTTATCCATGAAAGCATGTTTTTTATAGTGTTTTTCAAATGGCCATCACTGTTAGAGAATGCCTGAAAAGTAAAAATGCTTATATTGCATTGGTAACATTTCATTCGTCTAGAATCTACTGTGTAGTTTTAGATTTTATTGATTCAAAGTTTTTTGTTAAAGTTTTTTCCACTGTTATTCAAAACCCAAATCACATAACAAAAACCTTGTTGATGAGTTTGCAATGTCTTTGTTGTTATGGGTGTTTGTTGTGTTGTACTTATGCCCTTTATCATGCTTGAAGTAGTATCCGTATAAAAAAAAGGAGAAATTAATATGATTGTTCCGCAAGAGGAAGAAGAGCCAAGGAATGTAAATGAGGCTCTTATTGGCCCTGCTAAAGAAGAATGGATGAAAGCAATGACAGAAGAAATGGCTTCTTTAAGCTCAAATCAAGTATGAGACTTGGTTGACCTCCTTGAAGGACGTAGAGCAATTGGGAACAAGTGGGTTCTCAAAATTAACCGAAAAATTGATGACAATATCGAAAGATATAAGGCACGTCTTGTAGAAAAAGGATATGCGCAATAGGAGGGAATTGATTACGAGGAAACTTTTTCACCTGTTGTGAAGTTTACTTCAATCCGTCTTATTTTGGCTATAGTAGCCAGTATGGATCTTGAATTACATCAAATGGATGTAAAAACTGCTTTTCTCAATGGAGAATTAGAT
>JANKYE010000225.1:29132543-29145186 GCA_032467995.1 Erythroxylum dillonii
TAACAATACAAACATCCATCTAATTGCATTAGATTTCCAATCCTCAAGCATATCATTCATCAAAATCCATTTCCATCATTCTACATACTACACACTTCAAACTTCAAACTCCATTGCAAAACTCTTCAAACTTAACCATGATTCATCAAAATGAAGAGCTATACATGTAAACATCTCAAATGAACACATCCATTCATAAGCATCATCTTCATATATCCTTAAACCAAACCTTCTTAATCATAATTATCCATTTGAACCACACACACCATCCAATTCTTGCAAAATTTCCAGATTTTCAACAAACATACTCAAACATCACATTCACTCATTCAATCCATCTTTTACCTAGGTCAACACTTCCATTTCTTCTTACATCAATAAATACTCAATACTCCATATAATTTAAGGTAGCAAACACACATATATCATAATCCATCATTTAACAAACTCAAGCCATAATACATTCAAAAACAAGGGATACTTAGATGTATACTCATCCAATCTCTTTCTCATTCCATCATTGACAATTCTAACTATCTATATCCAATTCCATGTAGTCAAAACTCAGCTCCTACAACTAAAGCACATCATGATCAATTCTCAACCTCAATTCAAGCATATGCATGAGCCTTATGCAAGCATGAACAAATCATCATTTCTAACTTCAATTATACAAGAGTCAAAACACAAAGCATGCAACTTACTTGATTTAACTACAAATCTTCAAATTCTTCAAGGAAATCACCAAGACCTACTTTGTTTCACCACTAACGATCATCATCACTTCTAGGGTGGCAGAGGAAACTTTCATAGTAAGCAAAGAAGAACAAAATAACAAGAAGCACAAGATGTAGCTAGGTTTAAGGTTAGAGATCTTACAACACAAGAACACATGAATAAGAGGAAAGGAGAGCCACGAAGAAGAGAAGGAAAAGAACCAAAATTCACCTCCAAAGAGTGATGGTCGTATTTAACGGACAGGTTCGGGTGTAAAAACACCCTAGGGGCAGTTTATGTCCGTTAGGCGGACATGGGTGTCCATTTAACGGACACATTCAGGTGAAATTGGAGTATTTTGTCGCTGCATGTCCGTTAAGCGGACATGGCTGTCCGTTTAACGGACAACTTCTGGTCACTTATAGTGCATTGCATTTTCACCTATTTTGAGGCCGAATCTCGCTTGTAGATCTCGATGTCTTCTTTAAAATGGCACAAGAACGAGGAGATTCTGAGTTGTGTAGAAAAAGTTATGGCATTTGCGCCAAACTTGGTCAAGTTTACCCTTCCCGCTGGTATCGGGATGTTACACCCGAATTCTTTAATAGGGATCACCTTTTTATGGTGTGCTTTGTTACCAAGGAATTTTATTTTATCCTAAGCTAAAATGGGAGGATTATTTCAAAGTCAGTTTTTTAAAACTAAGCCCAAAGTTAACATAGCAGAGTTATCGAGAGTAGTTTAGAAGAGTGGTGAGAATGTTCATATATTCGTCACTTGTTTTAAGAAAATGGGAAGTAGAAGCAAGATCACATTTATAGAAACAGAATATGTGAAATTAGCTCAAAAGGGGTTGGACATTGAATTGGGGAAGAAAGTTTAAGGCATGGAATTTTATGATTTCTATGATTTGACAACTAAAGTCTCTAAATATTAAAAGCTCTTAGGGAAGAAGTTCATCATAAAAGGAATTCACCAGGAATTTATGTTATTAAGACAAATTATTATAATTTGACAGTAGCCAAAGTCAACATCTCTAGAACTTGCATTTGCCCTCCTTAGAATGCAAATCCCTAGAAGTTGAAAAGAAAATATAAGCTTCGTCGACCTAAGTTCAGTATACCTCTAACACTTCCAAAGCAAAGGAGTTTTTTATTATTTATTGCAAGAAAAGTTTATCATTATTCCCTCAAAGTATAGAATTCATACGGAAGAGGAAATCAAAGGCCGAGACTATTATAAGTATCACATCACCTGGAGTCACTCAATAAATTCATGTTGCAGGTTTAAGAAATTGATCCAAGATTGTACTAATAAAGGAGTTTTGATGTTTGTTAAAGTTGACCAAACTATATTGATAAACGAAGACTTGTTCCCACTAGTAGTAACTATCAATGCTATTGAATTCGAATTGTGCCTACTGTTAAACTTAAAAAAAAATTAAAAATTGTGGAAAATAGTTTAACATCAACTTCAAATTTAGGAACAAGAGTTTTGGTTCTTAAATATAGTGCCAAATTTAATACTTTGGGTCAGATAATTCTTAAGATCCAATATAAGCTCAAAATCTCATAAAAAATTTATCAAACAGAATTCAATCAAATTTACAAACAGAAAAACAAACCTCAAATTCCAAGTTATCAATGCAAGCAACTCAAATTCATAGTACCACCACAACTACTACCATCCCGACACTGGTAGTAAGTAAGACACCCAAAGAATTTGACACCTTTAACTCAAACTAAAAAAAGATGGTTTCAGTGCATAAATCCTTTAACAAGGTTAAGAAAAATAAACCAGCAATGATGGAGAAGCCAACTTCAAGAAAATCATTTTGTTTAAAACCTATTTTTTATAAAGAAAGTATCATAAGTTAATGGAAAAAATAGAAAAGTAGAAATCGTCAATAAAAAGTAAGATAACACATAAGTGAATCCCATATTTCATAGGAAATTAGCTCACTTATAAAGCCGTGAAGATAATTCTAATGAGTTTATTACAATTGGGGAAATTCTTATTCAAGTTTCATATACTATTTCATCCATAAAGCTTCTAGTGTCAATTGGCAAATCTAGTGTAAAGAGGGCAAAAATGCCTTTTGAGAAAGGTGAATGTGTCTATACTAGTAACAAGACTAGGAATTCTCGAGAAGGTGGTTTAATAAAATCCAGCTGAGGTTATGACATAATATATATGATCTTTGTATGTTAAAACTCATATATATGGAAGACTAACTTCAAGAGTTTTATAAGATAATGGGTCGACAATAAACATTATGCCGATTAAAATCATGCTGACTTCATCGCAACTAACGTATACTTTACTGCGTTCAACCATAAAACTACTAGAGCAAGGGAAATTCTCCCCATAAATATTACAGTAGAAAAGAAGACTTCGTTAACTACATTCTTTATTATTGACACCAATGCTAGCTACCAAGTCTTATTAGGGCAAGATCAGATCCGCTCCAATTATTACATTCTATCATGTCTTCATTAGCTTTTAATTTTATGGAAAGGAGATGAAGTAGAAGCCATATGGGTTAATTCACAAGCATTTTGTACTAAAGTTGATGCAATAGAGGTAAAATTATACAAGGATCATATAAAGTTGGTGTAAATTTAGAAGTCATCTTGGTATAAGGAAGGTTAAGGAAAGATAAACATAGATGTTCAAAAATTCATTAAAACAACTATCATTGCACTTGTTCCTACGTTGATGAAGGTTCTTATTATAGAGGAGCCTAATGAGTGAAAGAATGGGCAATAGATGCAACCACAGAAAACAAATATCAAATATAGTATATTTTGGGGAATTTGGACGACATAAATGGATATGATAATGCAAAACTGATTTTTAAAGTAGATAAGGAACCAAAAATGATTGATGTTGGTATATAAGAGTTTAAATTTACTTCAAAAGTTCGATGATTCTGAAGGCCAAAATCAAGAATCATCAGAAGCAATGAATTTGGGCAATTATTAATAAAGACTTGGACTCAAATATAAAGTTGGAAGTAGTGGAACTTTAGAAAGAATTCAAATATTGTTTTGCTTGGGACTATATTGAGATGTTAGGGTTAAGTAAAACTTTTTTAAAATAGATTTTAGATGTCTATGATTAATTGGGAAATTTGAGTGGTTTGTTATGCCTTTTGGGCTAAAGAATGCAAGTGCTATATATTAGAGAGTTATAAGTGCCATTTTTCACGAGTTCATAGGACGTACTTTGGAAGTTTATATAGATTATATTATCTTAAATTCAAAAGAGAATATAGATCATATCGAGGATTTATGTGAAGCTTTTCATAGGATAAGAATGCATAAATTAAAGTTGAATCCCTTAAAGTGTGTTTTCAGAGTAAGGGGAGGGAAATTCTTACTGGTTTTAATTCACAATAGAGGAATTGAATTCGATAAGAATAAAGCAAAAGTCATTCTCAAAGCAAAACCATGTTAAAATAAGAAGGAGCTTCAGAGATTTTTAGACCAAGTGAATTACATGAGAAGATTCATTACTAATCTAGTAGGAAAAACAAAAGAATTCTACGACTTATTAAAATTGAAGAATTCAAAGGAATTTCACTAGGTCAAAAGATACCAAGTGGCTTTCGATAGTATCAAGGAATATTTAACCAAACCCACGGTGTTAGTTCCTCTAGAAAAGGAATTTCATTAAAGTTATATATCTATATAGCAGAAGAATCAATTGGACGCATGCTAGCCTAGAGTAAGAGGCTAGTCACGAATAAGCTATTTATTATCTGAGCAAAATTCTTATTCCAACATAAAAGAAATACTTACCATCATAAAGTTATGCTTTGCATTATATTTATCTTGTTCAAAATTGGGGCATTACTTGTTGTAAAATAAAGTCTTTATAGTTTAATAGGCTGATTTAATGAAATACATATTAAATAAGCCAATCTTCTCAAAAAATATTGGGAAGTCGCTTATGACTCGGATAGAATTTGACTTAATATATTATCCTTATAAGTCTGTAAAAGGTTAAGCATAAGCTGACTTTTTAACAAGCCATCCTTCAATCAAGATATAAGAGGATAAGGGATACTTAATTCTCAATTATGAGAAGAAGCCATAGGAATTGAAATTCAATGGGTTTGGTATAAAGAAATCTGTTCATTTCATAATTGTCATAATTGCACCAAATGGAACCAAACCTTTTCTCTTCCTCAAAATGGACTTGCCTTATACTAATAGTAAAGCAAAATATGAAGGATAAAAAAATTCTAATTAAGGGAAATTCATAATTAGTGTTACTTTAAGTGGAATGGGAATATAAGTGCATAAGTGTAGCTTTATCACCTTACTACATTGCCTTTGTCCAATTTTTGGAAATATTTGATAATATAGAATTTCACCATATTCCAAAAGGTGAAAATTGGGAGGCAAATAAACTTTCATAAATAACATATGAATTGAAACTGCCTGAAGACTTAATTTATAAGTGTATTATGGTACAAAAAAAGTCTCACCTATTTATTGATAAAAGAGGAATTTCACTAGATGTCTTTAATATTGATAAAGAAGTTGCCCATAAGTGGAGGTTGGAAATTAAAGACTTTTGAGAAAACCCTAGTAAGAAAGTGTTGTTCAAACTTAAGCAATGAGCACTTAATATTATGTTAATTGAAGGAATTTTATTTTATCAAAGAAATGACGGACTTCTTTTGAGATATCTTGGCATGCTCGAACCATTAACAGTGATGTGGCAGGTTTATAAAGGGGTATGTGGAGCTTATCAATCTAGAATAAAAATAGGGTGGCTTATAGTCAACATGGATATTATTGGCTAACTATCCTAAAAGATTGCATATCATATACCATGGTATGTAAACAATGCAAAATTATGTAAGAATTCGAAGAATTCCTACTTCCAAGTTACATTATATAGTTAAAATATGGGTCATTAAGAGGATGGGCCATTGATCTCATTAGGAAGATATATACATCATCCTCAAAAGACCATGGTTTTATTTTATAAGCTACATACTACTTTACTAAATAGGTGGTGGTGCAACCTTTGAAGAAAGTTGATCAAATAAATATAGTCAAATTCATCAAAGAAAAAACTATTCCTAAGTTTGGAATTCCTCAATCAATTACAAGCGATCAAAAAACTATGTTTATTCAAAAAGGAAAATTGGTAAAAGTCTATGGTAAAAGAATTCGCAAACGAGAATTTTAGGAAGGGGAACTAGTATGGAAATTGTTCCTACCCATGGGAAAAAAGATAGAGAATAGGGTAAAGGATTGCGAAATTAAAAGGGATTGTTTAAAATTTATAGAGTTTTAAATCGAAATGCCTATTGGTTATATATTTTGGAAGGAGAATCTCATAGGAATTTTATTAATGGAAAGTATTTAAAACCTCATATGCCTGCTTTTTAAAAAAGTATACTTAAGGAATGACAGCGAATTCTTGAAACAAAATAACTTTATATTAAAATTCACAAATCAAAGTTCAAATTCCCATTCAAAAATAGTAAGAAGTTAACAAGAGTATAGAAGTTTACAATTGGTCCAAGTTAAAGGACTTAATTTCGCCCCCATTGATTAATACATAAGTATAACCTGTCTACTTATTTAGCCCATTGGCCTACATTCCTAGGTCAGGGATTTAAGGATTTGGAATCCTAAAACAAAGCAAATTCTAGAAGAAAAATTGACTTACTTGTTTCTCCTAAATAAGGAAGCGATGGATGAGAAGCATCCATAAGTAGGGAAGTCCTAATAGTAAGAGGAAAATCATATTCATGGTAGAAGTAAGGATAGCCTTCACCAATGCTAAAAACAAGATTGGTGAAAGGAACATTAAAGTGTAATAATTTTTTGCTTAATTCTTATAAAAGGTGGAAGGGGCTCAAATGAAATGGAGCCTGAAAAAAATTGTTAAGATTTTTAAAAATGCTAAAATTAAACACATGCATCAGTGGTGTTTAACTTAGCTAAATCTGTTAAAGACGAAACAGAGTGTGAAAGTCAGAAAAGAGGATAAAATGCTATTTGAAAGCTAAGGTGAAAAGTGAAGAAGTAATGATGAATTTTTATAGTATAGAAACGGTCAAACCTTAAGGAAATGGTTAAAGATAAGAATTTAAAGAGATTTACTATCTTTTTTAACGAATATGGAAGTAAGGATTTCAAATTTGAAAGATCTTAATAGAATCTTTGGATCTGACATTTGATATATGTAAAAGATTGTTTAATAATTAAATTGGAATTCAAAGTCTAGATAAGAAATCAAGATAATTTTGTATCATATGTTTGGTTTGCTTAACCAAGCATACACATGGGAAATTGTTGATAGTTTAAAATAATATAGCCTATTTGGCCCAAAAGTGAAAGAGGTCCAAATACTAGAAGTGCTAAAAGTCATTTGGCTAGAGAATCCAAGCATATGGAATCAGTTGAGAACTCTAGGATTAAAGAATTCTATATAATAGAGGGCATACTTGAGCTGAATGTGGAAGTTGAGGAATAGTGTAAGAGAATAGTTAGCTAAATTATAGGGGAATAAACTGGAAGTTAGGAAGTTATTTGAGTTAAATATGGAAGCTGAGAAAATTGATGGAAGATAGTTAACAAGAATTTCAAAGATGGTAAACATAGGATTGAATCCCCAAATATAAAGTGGTAAGTTTAGGCTTCTCGACATTTCAATAGTATAACATTTATTAATAATATACCAAATGGTAAAAAAGTTACTAATTGATTTCAAAAGGTGTCTAATTATAGAAAAGGATACAAAAACTTATTTGTTTATTGGAAAATGCATAAGTTGACTAGGAGTTGTAAGCAACAAATAAGACTATTTTTTAGCAAAGGAAAGCAAATGAGAGATGGAGATACATTTTTTAGTACAACACTTTTTTTTCATCATAATCTAAATTTGATGCCACATGAAGATCCTTGATTACTTCTTGCCATTGACCAAGTATCAATCATACAATCTTACAAAACTTGTATCTCTTTGTTGAGTTTGTTAATATGAAGAAATTCATATAACTTATATGAGTTTCAAAACACCATCCCTTACTATTTATTACCTATTTTCTGGTCTAAGAGTTATCCTATAAGTGTGTATCTATCTATCTCATATATGTAATTTCTTTTGGCTATACTACTTATGTCTTGTATACATATATTTCTCTTAAATTTATTAATATAAACACTAGTTGTATAGAAGAACACAGATACACAACTTTTTAATAAGCATCACACAACTTCAAAATGACCAAAACCATAGTTCCATTAAGGATATAATGACATTATACCTCTCACTATAACAAAAAACGACATTTGGCTATGAAAAATTTGTTGCTAAAAGTCCCAAAATCGTCACTAATAGTAATTACCAACGATATATATTCATCATAAAAAATGTTGATAAATCCTTGTAGCTCAAAACTATATGTGACATTTTTCCCTAATCGTTGTTAATAATTTTTGCCTATGTTTTGTTTTTATAACGAAAAACTATTACTGACGTTTTGAGAAATCATCGCCAATAAATTTTGCCTACGCTTAGTTTTCGTTGCTCAAGATTATTAGCTACATTTTGTTTTTATCTACGATTCCATAAACGTAGTCAAATGTTTTTAATTACATCTCTGAAAATGTTGTTAAAAAGTTTTAGCCACATTTTTTAAAACATAGAAAAATGTTACTAGCTACGTTTTGTAAAATGAAGTCAACATTTTAATACATATTTTAACTAAATTTTATGTCATGTTAATTATAATTATTTGTGAAAATTTTAATCCATATTATTGTATATAATATCTAGATTTTTAATTAATTATACAAAAAAAATTGATAATTTAAAGTATTGTTTATAAAAAATAAAATATCATCAAATTTGATTGTGTACAAGATTTTAATTAAAACTTCATAAATACTTATATACAAAACAAAAAATATAGAGATTAGTTTACGAGATATAATATAAATAACTCCTTGTTTTCATCATAACTGCTATCAAAATGTAGGCCAAGCATCTTGAGCATCTTGTTTTCGAGTATGTTGTAAATCAACTTTGAGCATCTTGTTTTCCTCTTTAAGACATTAAGCGTATGTTGATCTTGATGAGGATGAAAAAGTTGGCTTAAGGCCAAACCCAAGACCTTTTATATATCCAGATTGTGTACCAACCACCTTGTTGCAAATGTCCTCTACATTTGCCTCATTTCCTTTAGGCTATGTTTGGTTGGACATATGGTTTTTAATGGAATCAAATGGAATAGAATGGAATGGAATAGTTTATAATGGAATGGAATGTAAATGGATGTAATATTAGAAAATTGTTATTTGGGAGGAATGGAAAGGTTCATAATGTATTATAGTTAAATATTGTTTAGATGAAAGGTTTATAATGTAATATAGTATAAAGTTGTTTATCATTTTATATTCTATTTTAAACCTCCGAAATCGTAGGTTTTTCATCTTCATTGTTTAAGATGGAATGGGATGTAGTATGAAACCCTCATCTTCCATCCCATTCCACTCCATTCCATTGTAAACCCTCTTCCCAAACGATGGAATAATATTTCAATCCATTATAAAACCCCAACCAAACATAGCTTTAGACATTGATGTCTGCAGCAACTCTTGCATCTTATTCTAAAATATTTACAGAAATAATATTCAATGCAAATGTTATTAGTTAGTACTACATAAATAAATAAACTTAGAATTTAAACAATTTTTTATACTTACATAGTTATTTTGTACTTCTTCAAATATCCACCCTTGACCTTCTTTATAGTAAGTGAGTTTGTAGAGTATGATCCTATTATACTCTTGTCCATGTAGTTCCTTCTCACTCTGTTTTATGAAAAAAAAACAATGCACAATAAATAATATAGTGTTTATTGATATAATTATAACTTGTAAACAAAGATCTTACATATTCATTTCAGAGGACAACAAATGGTTTGGAGCCTTGGTTGTAAGGATTGTTCATTTTTCCTTTGTTCACCTCGGCCTTCTCACATTTTTCCTTAATAAAGAAAAAAAAAGATAGACATTAAATAATCTACCAAGATTAATGGAAGCAAATGTGAAGGGAAAGTAAACAAACTTGAACGTTAGGACAGGCCCAACATGCACACAAATTGTTCCAATTTTCCAGATACATCCATTCTGGAACATGTCTCCTTGGCTCTACATCAGAAGGAAAAGTTTTGTAATATTGATCCATCCTATAATGATGATTCCTGGTCCTTTGTTGCAATAATCAATTGACACAATTTGAAACATCAAGGTTATCAATATTGACGATATTCAATTTCATCTGTGAACTATAAGTAAAAGTGTAATTAATCTTAAAATAAGTGAAACAATATTGCATACAGTTAAATAAACTAAAAATTTGCTAAAAATTTATCCAAAGCATTCTCGAGCAAGTTGTCTTACTTCAAGTCCTTAGCATGCTTTTGGCACAGTAATTCTGTTCTAGATATTATCCCTAACTCATTAGACAATTTTGTTGATTGAATCTTGTTTAAAGGAAGACCTTGCGAAGTATCAATATATATTGACAACTTGTCGTTCATTGCAGCATTCATTCGTTGCAACTTACAACCTCTAGTTATACCTCTACCTCTTTTTCTGATGTTGATTTTATAACCTGACAACAAATGAATAATGATAAGAAAATATGCATTAAACAGGTAAATATATATTTAAGCATAAGTTTATTTGTAAGTGTTAAAGAATAACAAACTTGTAAATCGCTCTATACTAGTTGAGGTAGAATGAGGATGTTGCTGACTTGCTTCAATGGTGGATAAGGTTGATTGTTGTTGTTGGCCAGGAACTAATTGATATGGTTGTTGTTAGTTAGGAACAATTTCGATACTTGTCACCTTATTCCCTTTGTTTCTACCAGGTGCCATTATTTTGGATATCTATAACTCAATGATATGTGTTTAATTGATGATATATTTAATCATTTACACTTAGCGCATATTGACATAAAAATGCTTAAGATACTCACTTTAATTCATATATGATTTTAGGTGCAATTTGAAAGCAAAGAAGTTGAAGTGAGTCGAAAGCACGATATATGGGTCATTTTTTAAGATTAATTTTTACTTGTCTTCATGGAACAAAAATAAAATAAAAGATAAGAAAGAAAACACAAAAGAAGACAACCAGGAAGCTGCTAAATAAAATAGCACATCAGCTGGAATGAAGCAAAACGGCAGCATCATTGACCAAACAAGGAGCAGCAAATTATAAGCAGAAACGACAACATACAGTGATGGCAGAAGAACAAAACGCAGATGTTGGCGTCTGTGTTTCTACGTGAAATGCAGACGCAGATGCATTGCACGTAATGTCCTAGGCACAGAAGGAAGGATTTAAAAATACTGGCAACTTAAATCTTCCCATCACGCTACAGGAATAAATCAACAGTAGAAGAAATAGCGCAGGCGTGAGGCATGGGCGTGAAGCAGTGTGCAACTCAGAGAGCCGGTGCTGGATGCAGGCATGGAGACTTGGAGAGCTGGCGATGGATGTCGGCGTGGAGGCTTGGTTGCTGGAGAAGGGCTACAGCGCATAAGGATTAAAGAGGGACGAATTTAATTTGTCCCAGCTACAGTGGATAGTGAGAAGCAACAGTAAAGAGAAATTAAGGGATTTTCGACTAGGGATTGGGATGGGAACTAAAGCAATTTTTTAGGAAAGACCCATGAATGGCTAGGCATCCCAACGCCGGTTTGGAAGTGATATCGACGCCGATGACCCGGGTTAAATATTTTTATTATTATTTTGTTATATCTTTCTCTCATTAGAAATTGATTGTGTTATCCTATATTAATTGATTTGGGTATTGTGTATGGATAATCGGATTTTCGTTACTATTCAGTTATTTGTGTATGAACCCATTGGGTATTGTGATTTGATGACTTTAATGCGTTCATTGAATCATTAATTGCAAACCCATTGATAGAATTTCGATATAATCTAAAATTGTTATGTAGAAATTCGTGTGTAGCGACTAATGATTCGAAATCATCAGGGATAACATGACCTAGGTTAAATGATGCATCGTATGTGATTGTTGCCTTGATTAATCGGTTTTCCTAATTTGTAATGCTACTGTCAAATTAAATCTACAGATCATATCCTAGGTTGTTCGGTAGTTAGGTTTAATTAACGATCGTATCTTAATTAAACAAAACCTAAGGGAAAACTCGGGTTAATTATTAACTCACGATTAATAGTTGCTAAGAGAGGTTAAAGATCAAAAAATTAATAAAATATGCTTAATTACGGTATAGGCCGAGATTGAACCAAAGAACTAGGTCCCTACCGAATTCCCCACTTTTATCATTTTATTGTATGTTTTCTTTAATTTGTTTTTATTAGTTAGTTTAATTTTATTTTCTTATTCCAAAAACAAAATCTCTCCCCCCCCACCCCGTTAAACCTAAACACTAGTTAATTTCATTTCTTAAACTTTACACACACTCTCTGTGGGATCGGCCTACACTCACTACTATTATAATAGTAGTCTAGTTATTTTATTTTGACTAGTGTAACGAAACGCAGTTACTCAAACATCAGCAATCTGCATTGACATAACTGAATCATCAATAATCTATATTAACATAACTCAAACATCAATAATACTTATTAACATAACTTAATCATTAACAATCTTCATTAAAATAAGTCAAACATCAACAATTGTAGCGCCCCCTTACCGTAGGGTACACACCGGGACGCCCGTAGGTCATTCCGGTACATATCCTATGATAAGAGAGAACTACAAACAAACATCAGTATACTCCACATGGCATCACAATAATAAAACAGTAATATTAAATTGCAACTTTTTAAAACCAAACTTTTTCCATTTCATTTCATCAAACTCAGTAATTTACATGACTGTT
>JANKYE010000225.1:29290837-29304018 GCA_032467995.1 Erythroxylum dillonii
GGGATTTTCCCCATATGTTTGTCGCGATGGTCCCTTTTTGCTTCCAAAGGATTTTCTTCTACTTTTTCAACTTCTAAGCCTCCCTCCACGTTCAAGCTTCATGATCCCATATCCGATGTTGGGCTCTGAAAATGGGATCCAACATTATGCCTTATAGATTGTTAGTATCAATAATATTAAGCTAAAAAAGTGGGATTGTACTATTCAACCATCCAGGGGTGAGATATATGAAGGGATTGAAAAAAATTGTATCTTTAGGAAAAATTGAAGATAGTGAGTGTAAAATCTAAGTTAAAATTTGGATCATGAAAATAGTCAAAGGCGTAGTTGTGGTGATGAAATAAGAAAAGGTAGCTTATAATATGTACATGCCCAAAGGAGAAACTTTAAAAGAAGGAGAAGTATCTATTGCATTAGCAAGTTTGACAAAAGAATCAACGATGATGTGGAACCTTAAACTTGGCCATATATTGAAACAAGGATTGAAGATTCTTATAGATCAAAAACTTCTTTCAGGGTCAAAAAGATATCATTATCCTTTTGTAAGTCTTATGTTACTAGTAAGCAATACATATTAAAATTCAATAGTTTCGCTTTTAAGACAGTGCTATTTTAAAGTTTATCCATTGTTTATGTTTGGCAAGCACCGGTTTCATCATTAATAGGTGTAAAATATTTTGTATCTTTCATCAATGATTACCCTAAGAGATTTTGGGAGTATAAAATAAAAGAAAAGGAAGACATTTTTTTAGTTTTCAAGAATTTCAAAGCACAGGTATAACTTGAAACTAGGAAAAGAATCAAGTTACTATGGTCAGATAATGGAGGCAAATATTTTAGTGATAAGTTTGACATATTTTGTAAACAAAAGGCATCAAGAGGAAGTTTCTAGTATTGTACACTCCTCAGCAAAATGTAGTAGCAAAGAGAATGAACAAAACATTGTCAAAAGATAAAAGAGGAATGTTAAGGACTGCAGGTCTAACTAAATCATTTTGGAAATAGGTAGTAAAAATTATTTGTTATATGATAAATCAGTCTCCATCAATAGTAATTGGGTTCAAGACATCAATAGAGATGTGGATTGTTAATCTCGCTAATTATTCATCCCTCCATATATTTGGATGTTTTGCATATTTGATATATAGTTCCCAAACAATGTTAAAGTTAGATCTAAAATCTAGGAAATGCACTTTTTATGATATGTTAATGGAATCAAGGGCTATTGCTTATATGATTCCACTATTTATAAGGTAATAATTAGTAAACATTTCATAATTGTGGAAGATAAGTTATAAGAAAGGAAAAAGTAACACTTCAAAGGAGAAACTAAAGACTACTACAATTTAAGTTAAAGAATGACAAGAGCAAGAAGATACAAAGTCTTTAGAAGTTATACCAGATCATGAGGAATAAAAAAAAGTTGAATTCTCAACTCCAGAGGTTCGATGGTCAGATTGGGAAAGGAGATAACTAGCTTTACACTCAAAGTACATTATAGGGGGTAATGTTACATATTGTTTACTAATAAAGGATGGAGAACCATCAAATATCCATGAGGCTATAAAAGGCAAAGACACTTGTCTTTTGATAGAAACAATGTAAGACATTTAAAGCAGTTAGATGTTAAAACCATGTTTCTTCATAGAGAACTTGGAGAAGAAATGTATATACTCTAACCAGAAAGGTTTGATGAAAAAGAAAAAAAAAACTTGGTTGACAACTTAAACAAATCTTTATATGGTCTCAAACAAGCATTCAGATGCTAGTATCCTTCACCATGAGCCTTTGATACATCATACTCAATTCAGATTCTTATGCTTATTATAAGAGATTTAGTGACATTGATTTCATTATCTTGGTTTTGTATATTGATGACATGCTAGTAGTAGGCCCTAACAAAGATTATATTAAATAGTTGCAATAAATTTGGCTAAGGAGATTGAAATAAAAGGACTTTGGACCAACAAACAATATTTTAGGGGTGAAAATTTATCGAGAAAAAAAATAAGAATATTTAGCTTTCTTAAAAGAATTATTTGAAGAAAATCTTACATCGTTTCAGTATGTAAGATTGTAAGCCAATTTCTACCTCTCTTCTTATAAATTTCTTGTTATCTTCAAGTATGAGTTCTAGCAAAGAAATAGAGAAGATAGAAATATCTCAAGTATCATATGTATCAACAGTGGGTAGCTTAATGTTTATTATGATTTGTATAAGACTAGATATTTCATATATAATGAGAGTGGTTAGTCCATACATGAAAAATACTAGTAACAAGATTTGGAGTACTATAAAGAGAATCGTGAAATATAGTAAAGATACTTCAAATACTGCATTATGTTTTGGAGGATTAGATTTTATTATCAGAGGCTATGTTGATTCAAATTATGTAAGTGATTTTGACAAAAGCAATTGTACCACAAGTTATGTGTTTACTTTTATTAGAGGAGTTCTAAACTGGGCCTCACAATTGTAACTATTGTGGCTACTTGTATAATAGAGGTAGAATATATTGCATATACATAAGTTAGTAAAGAGGCAATTTAGTTGTAAATATTAGTAGAGGAGCTTAGACACAAACAAAAGAAGATGGGTATGTTTTGTGATAGCTAGAGCGTTTAACACTTAAAAAAGAATCTATCATTTCATCTGAGGATATAACACATTCGAGTTCAATATCAATTTTTTAGAGAAAAAGTGCAAGAAGGAAGTTTGGATGTTTAGAAATTTCATACTAAAGACAACCTGGTAGATATGCTAACAAAGTCGATCAATACCAACAAATTCATATGGTGTTGATCCTTTATTTGTCTAACAAATATATAAGTTGTATGAATAAAAGAAAAGGTGACAATAAATGAGAGCAATATTTGCGGTAAAGCCACCTTTAGTTTTATTAAACCTTTGATAAAGGAAATTAGTTATGGCTTTCATCATTAGATCTTAATATATCCATAACACATATATGAAAAGTTGTAAAACAATTTAGTATATGGCAGTGGAATTGTGTAGAAACACAATTCACTACTATCTATATAAGATAGTTTCATATGCTTTAACCATCCTGTTTTTAGCCTTGATATACTCTAATTTCTATTGTATTAGTTTATTCTTTCGTAAACAAAAATAAAGAGAAAGTGGAGTGTATTAGAGAGATTGAAACAAGTTTCTCCTAAATATATACTCTCCTTTTTCAAATTTGTCTTGTGTTAATTCCTTTTATTTCCTTAATTTTCTCATCTCAAACTTAGTTATACTTTAGGTGCTTTATATCATTACATACTAATAAAAGGTCTTATTTTTTTATTTTCTTAAGTTTTACCTCTTTGTGCATTGCTAAAGAGAGAAGCTTAAGAAAATTATTATCTTATCATCTAATATGAAAGCAGTAATAAAGTGTCCACTGATAACAATAATGTGTGTATTGATCTTTCCATTCATTTTCACCAAATTGAAAACTAATTTTCCTTTTCAAGACGTAAAATTTTATAGAGAAGTGTTATAAAATAATTGGAGTTTCATCTAAAGTACTCAAAGAATATGGAAAGAAAGATGCTAAAGCTCTTTCTTCATTTAATAAGTTTTTTAAAAGCCATTTTCTTAAAAGTCAAAGAAGCACATGGTTTGCTTCAAATATGTTATCAATAAATTAGTTTAGAATTAGGTATCATTTCATTATTAATATCAAATAAAACTCTTATAGTTAGTAAAATTTGGAAAAATTTGAACAACGAAGAGACTATTTGCTCTTAGTAAATGCACACCTATTTTCTCAAGGGTAAAAGCCTATAGAAAATCAAAATTAAAGTTACTCATTCTTGGTTTATATCTCAATTACTAAAGATCAAGGACTTGTTTAATATGAACATTGCTTGTAGAATTAGGAATGATGAATAAAGTTAATTGTGATTTGACAATTGGAGTAAATTAGGTGCTCTTTACAAGGCTAGCTTATACTAAACTTTAATGCACTTCTTCTTTTATTTTTCTACGGTCAAAGTGCTAATAAATGGGAATGAATGGACCTCTAATGCATATGAGTTTAAGAATTGCATTCCAGACTATAAGTCTTGACACGGAATGGATGATTCTTATATCTGATAGAAATACCATTATGATAAATTTACCAATACCATTATGATAAAAAGATTATTCTTAAGATATATTTTCTTATGTGACTTGTTTGCAAACAAAAACTTGGGACACTAAATAAATCAAGGTTTCTTAACATATAACAAACTTGGTTATGCAAAAAATGTAAAAAAATCCTTTGCTATTGAGATTACTAGCCATATTTGCATCCGTGTATGCTTCTAGAATTGACTCACCACTTTCAAAATACAAACACAAACTGAAACTGCCTTGCAAATATTTGAAAATCCACTCTACTATTTCCCGATATACCTTTCCTAAAATGGATAAAAATATACTCACCAATCCAACACTATGTGCGATATCTAGTATCAGTAGCGAAGCTATTGCTAAATTTGCCCACCCTCAAAAAATTTTTTAAAAGAAGATATATATGCATATAAACGTTGCCCACCCTAAAAGAATGTCGTTGCCCATAGTGGATTGTATATTAATGTTTACCATTATTAATGTATATATACATTGCCCCCTTGAAACAAATTCCTGACTTCGCCACTGTCTAGTATAGTACACATTATAGCATACATTAAGGAGTCAACACTAAAGGAACATGGAATCGAGGATACACCATCTTTCTCCTTTTGGTGGTAGGACATGCTTACTTGCTCCACTGTAAATGAGCTACTAATGGCATGCTAATTGGCTTGACATGCTTTATATTGAACCTTTCTAGTACTCCTTTAGTATACCTCTCTTATGATAACCATAGTTTTCAGGTTTCTCGTCATAAATGACTCCATGTCCAAAATTTGTTTTATAGGACCTAAATCTTTCATGTTAAAAAACTTGGACAAGTTGTCCTTCGACCTGTGAATCATGCCAATATATGTCTTTCTATCAAACATATCTTTTACATACAAAAGAAAGATAATGAAATTGCAACCAGGATCTTTTCGTAAACAAATCAAACTTCTTGTACCATTACCTTATTGCCTATTTGAGCTCATAAAGACTCTTCTTTAACTTCTAAACAATTTCCTATTTCCTCATTTAAATCACCATATAAGAAAGCAATCTTAACATTCAGCTGTTCGAGTTCAAGATCTAAACTAACAACTAAGCCTAATATAGTATGTATTGACGTCATCTGGACCATTTATGAGAAAATCTCATCATTGATACCCTTGTTTGGATTGTAATCCTTTACCACCAACTTATCTTATGCTTCCGTAGCTTCTCACCTTATTTCTAGATCTTGAAAATCTATCTATTCTTCAATGTTTTCTTACTTTTGAAAAAAATCACTAATTTATAGGCCTTATTATTCTTCATTAAGTCCATCTCCTTTTGCATTACCTTAAGCCAAGAATCTTTATCCTTGAGCAACTACATTTCTTGAAAATTCTCTAGCTAAATTCTCTAGCTCCCTCTCAACAACAACTAGGAGAAATGTTGAACTAGGGTACCTTCTCAAAGACTTCTTCTCACTAGTTGACCTTCAAAATTGGAAAGACACTCAATGTTACTTTCCACTCACATAATAATCAGTGTAAAGAAACCATAGTCTTTGCTAATAACGTGATCCCTTTCCTGCTAACGTGTCTCAATATCCGACGTTACAAATTCGATGAAATGTTTACTTGAACTGCTTGTAATTCTTTGACACACACCTTCAAGCATGTCTTATATAAGATGCAATATAACCCATCGTAAGCAATCGTCAATGCTTCATTAAACAACTTCCACTTACAATCTCCAAAAGTGTGTTGATATCGCCCTTGTTCCAGCAAATTCATAGACAACAAACTGAGATGTAAGCCTAGAATGTGTTGCACAACTCTCAAAGTCAATATGCACTCAATGTCAGTTTGGACTCGGATGTTACCCATGTTGATGATGCTAATAGAATTCTAATTGCCATCTTCACACTCCCAAAATCACCACTCTTGTAATTAATGAGGTAACCCTCTTGAATTATAAATCCTATATTAGTATATAAAACACTCCTTCTTTATGGTTCTTTCCAATATGACATAATTTCAATTGTAAATTTCCGACACTTCACTTGCCTACTACTCACACTTGCAGAAACTACTGTTGACCAGGTTCCCAGGCTATGGCTCGTTAAGATGGTAGCAATTTCATAGCCCGTTGAGGAAGTTAAAGGGTGCAGCTGGGTTTGCGATACATTTGCCTGCATTTTTGAAACTGCAGTGTATCACAGATACCACTCCCAATTATTCAGCAGAGTTCAAACGAAATATCTTTTAATTTGCATGCATTCTCCCTTCAAAGACCAGAAGAAATGTATAACGATATCTGTATAGCAAAAAATCCCTGTCTGACATGCAAAGGGTTATTTTCACTTGATAAAATTTAGCAAGTTCAAAATAGTCAATTTACTACTATCCTAGCCCACCACAATTTATGATACAAGATAAAACCCATATATTTAAAAGATTTTCTGCTCAACCCATAAATATATTACTTTTTTTTCTTTCTTTACAGCAGTTAGCAGAGCCGCAAGTTTCTACCAATTACCAACCAAAAATTAGAATTGTCAGCCAAAATATGTCAGAATATAAAATTTCAATTAAAGATGGACTCCTTCCGGAAAAGTTAACAAAAATGCTCGAAACATAACATTAACGATTTCCTATCCAAGAAAAAGCAGTCCACTGGCCCACATGAGAGAAGGGTAGAGATAGGCAGACATGGAAAGTTTGTGGAGTCTCAAAATTTTTCAATACACAAAAATAAATCAGTTCCTTGCAACTCAAATTCACACCGAATATAATTCTTTAATGAGTAGGCTGACAGCAGGTTAATGGATCTGGTTATTGACCTCCATCATCTATCTTACTTGCACGATTCCTGCATTAATAAGCTTCTGGATCTTATTCATCACCATGGGATTCTTCATGTGCTCCTGAGCTGCCTTAGAATTCTCTTGGAAGTCAACCAGAACCTGCAGAACTCAGCAATAACATACATTAAGACGCTGAAGAAAATGAAAATTGTGCTTTTAAAGCCACCCGTTATCAGATCAAAACATGCTCCTCACCTGTCTCATTACAGGATCTGAGAGAATATTTTGAATTTCTGGGTCTTGCATTCCCTTGGCCTGCAGATGGAAGAAGCTTGTGACCCTTTCTATTCGCAAAAGTTCCCAATTCGGAAAGATAAAATAGAAACTACACAAGTCTAACCTGTCTCTCTTTGAGCTCCTCAGGTGTTAAATCACCGCGACTTGCCTTGTTAAGTTGCTCCACACAGCTGCAGCATTATTAACAGCACAATTCAGGGATATTTCTCAGCAGGCACTCAATTGGCATTTTATACACCAGATCCGATTTTACCTTCTCACGCCATCTAGCAATTCCTGGTTCTGAGGATCATGCTTCAGACCTTCCTGGTAGGTTTCCAACGCTTTGTCATACTCTTTCATGAAAAATTTAATTGCAGCTTTCCTTGTGTATCCCTTTGTAAAGGTTGGATCAAGCTCAATGCATTTTTCTGCATCCTTTAATCCTTCAGGTAAGGCCCCAAGCTTGGTGTAACAAGCAGCTCTATTACTGTATGCCTGAAAGTAGAAACCAACGACTTTACACAAGGAACTCACTACTAAAGCTCTGAAAGAAAAGTTTAATTCTTACTTTCGGATCTTTAGGGTTTCTTCTCAAAGATTCTGTATAATGCTTCACAGCCTCTGGATATTTTTGCTGCTTGAAGTATTCGTTACCTGCAAAGCATTGTACAGGGAGACAAAGAATGAGATATAACCATGATGCTTTTAATTTACATGAAGGAGTATACTTTAATGATCACAAAGTATTAATACAGAACAAGGAACCAGTATGTGTGTCAAAAGGAACAATCTTACAACAAATGCAGAACACAAAAAGAATACCTTTTTCTCGCTCCTCATCAGCCAACTTTGGATCAAAATATTCTTGTTGCTCAAGTTCCTTTTTTCCCTTCTCAGCCTCATTAAGCTTCTTCAATGTGTCTGGATTGCGGTGCTCTGTTAGAGCTTTCTGAAATGTCTCAATGGCAGGCTCATAATCCTTTGAGCATTTTGCCATTTTCACCAAGGCAGTTCCCTTCCTTGTCAAAGCTCTCGCTATCATTTTGAAGTCGGACCTAAGTTCTCGTCCCCTTTCAACTGCTTTGTCACAATCATCAATGCATTCTTCATACTGCAAAATGCAACAAGTAATCAGAAAGATATCAAAAAAAGAATGAAAAAATTAAGTTTAATTGCAGAAGCAACCCATGTCTAACTTGTGCTATTGTAAACTGGCAGCATTAATTCAGTTAATTCAAAAGCAAATTGAGAACTCAAGTGACCACATAAACACGGGACAAAAAGGAATCACTACAGAAACCCAAAGGTAAACTCATATACTGAACTATATGCCATCACTAGTAAACAGACACAAACCTGGATTTTCAGCTGTAGCTGTGGGTCAGCAGCACAAAGACACCACCCGGGTGCAAATCCAGTTTATGAAGTTCGATTATTAAACTATTAGTCATGTACACACAAAACACATACCTAACCTCCATCCATTAGCAACTTCAGAAATAGAATTGGCTATCATTTGAACTCTATATACCTAACTAACCCTATCCTATAACAAAACTCCAGGGTTTATTCTTATGAATAGCATGGTACGCAAAAGTGAAGTTTGACAACTAAACATATAGTGTCAGCAATTTAAGAAAAAAATGTTGAGGAGAAGAAGCAGGGGCGGCGAGTAGATGGAGAGAGGAGAAAACTTCCCTTACAATCAACAATGCAGTTGAAATAGTCAAAAGAGCTAAACTTTCCAATCTCTAATTTTTCATTGTTCCATTGGACTCAAATAACATACTAAAATCTCAATTCCCACCCTTCACTCATGTAGCACCTATGCCGTCAACACGATCATCATCATTGCAGATAAAACGTACAGCCCTAACACTCACCAAGCTGTAATTTTTCTCCGTTTTAGTACAACAGCACCTTATGAGCAAATGTCATAGCCATGGTCAAAACCAAAATTTTAATAATGATCAACCAAAGATAAAGAAACCATCAGCAAAATTCAACAACATGCTTGAAATGAAGTCACGATACAAGTGTGACGAATCGTTTCAACCATTATCATGTTATCATAGTAAAGTATCATTTTGGATCACCCGCTCAACTCAAGACTAGCAATTTAAAGGAAGGTAACAGTTTTGTTATTCCATAACACGCCAGTTCTTACCTTGCCCATCTCCAAGTAAACAGCAGCGCGATTGGTCAAAAAAGAAATGTCCTCATCATCAAGCTCCAATGCCTTGGTATAATGCGCAATCGCAGTCTCAAAATCCTTCTTCTTATATGCTGCATTCCCCAGCTCTTTCTCTTTAGACGCTTGCAGTTTTCCGTCTCTCGACTCCTCCTCCTCCTCTTTCTCCTCCTCCATCCGCTCTGGAGTATGCTCCGGCTTTGAAGCTTTCACCGGCTCCGCCTTTCTCTCCTTTGGCGGCTCAGCGTCCGGCACGTCGACATCATCACCAGCATTAGGAGCTCTGAATTTCACGTTCAGCAACACTCCCAAAGCTTGCATTACTCTTTGATCCTTCAAGTACAGATTCAAATTACTCGGATTATTCTGAATCTCCTGCATCATTTTCACAAAATCCGGCTGCTGTAAAAAACCCCTCGTCGATGGATCGGCGGTCAGTTTCGTCCACATTTCCGGCCCAGAAAACACGTCGCCGAACGGATTTGGCGGAGAAGTCGCTCTTGCCCTGGAAGCCGCGGCTTGAGCGTCGGCTAGACCAGACTTGAGAGCCTCATTGTTAGGGTCAAGCTCAAGGCCCTTCTTGTAGGCGGCTATTGCTTCGTTGACTTGGTGGAGGCCGAAGTGAGCAGCGCCGAGCCGAGAGTATCCTTTGGACCAATCCGGCTTGAGTTCCACCGTCTTTTTAGCGTCGGCGAGGGCATCGGCATAGTTCTTGAGAGAGGCATGGGCAGCTGATCGGTTTGAATAAAGGACGTGGTTGTCGGGGTTCAGGGAGATAGCTTCCGTGAAGTGCTTGACGGCGGTCGAGTAGTCGCCCGAGGAAAAGGCGGTGTTCCCTCTGGCCTTAGCTTCGTCGGCCATTGATTAAAGAGGTTAAGGAGAAGGGCTCGAGTGTCTCTTGGGGAAATTTTGGTAAACAGAATGGAGATTATGAAGAGAAGTTAAGGGTATTATAGGAAAGGAGAGTGAGAGACCAGATGGTTCTGGTGTTTCGATTTTCGAAAGAGGCTGGCTGGGAAGGGGGTTCTGGAATGTTCTTTGGGGCACGAAGACCGAATAGGCTGTGTTTGGTAACAGTGGATTAGTGCGCTGATTAAAGACTTCTCTGTAATTATTACTAAAGAAAGGTACCTAAATAATCCCTTCCTCGCATCAAATCTTTTGTGTAACTTACGTCACATCAATTTTGTTTTATTAAATTTTCTTTATATTTATATAAAATTTACGTAAACATATAAATAAGATTTAATAAAATATGAGAAAGATATTATAATTGAAATAAGAGATCTTATCCTTTTGTTACATCAAATCTTCTATTTCATTTAGGATATTTCAACCTTGTTATATTTATAGAGGATCTATATGTAAATATATGAACGAGATTTAATGAAACATAATAGCAATATTATAATTAGAATAGGAGATCTGATCCTTTTATCACATCAAATTTTCTGTTCTATTTATAATGTTCTAATCCTGTTTCATTAAATCTCATCTATATGTTTATGTAAGATCCACGTGGATGAGATTTAATAAAACATTATAAGAATACCATAACCGAAATAGAAGATTTGATTAATATCTTTGTAGTTATGCGGCTATTTGGTTAAAATATTAGCATAATATATTTTAAGTCATCAAAAATCTTTTTAAAATTTTAAATTAGGTAATTAATTTTTTATAATTTATTGTAAATATTAGTTATATTAATATCTTTTATGAAAATTCAATCATAATATTTTAAAAAATTCAAATAAAGTCTTTAATGGATAAGGTTAAAATTCTATTAGTTGATGCCTGGAAAAACTCTAAGCCCGAACGTTTGTTAGCTATTTCGTCTTTTCATTTGCTAAGTTTGTATTGGTCTTTTTTGGCTCCATGTGAGTTTCTAGCTCCTGTTGTTATTACTAGGATTTGCTCATCCTAATATGACCTGTGAGCTTTCCCCTGTTTGTTGCGTGTTGTGGCCTAATTTTGCTACTCGGTTTTAGGAATCATATTTTCTTTGTTACAAGATTGGATTTTTCCTTTAGTTATTCCGTTGATAAATGTGGGGTTTGTTGATTTTTATGTTACTAGGTTTGGTGCATTTGCCTTAACTTACTGATCATTATGGTTTAACATCACGGGAGGATTTGCTCACAACCATTGTTTCTATTACTGTTTCTTAAGCTTTGTCTCGAGAATGGTGTAATATGTTATGAACTTTAATAAGTTAGCAATTTGGGGCATTATTAAGTTGAGGATTATATTTGGATTGGATTGGATTGATTAACTGCTAACTGCTCTAGGTTTGCATTTTTAGCTTAGGAGGTTGATCTGTAACCTTGTTGGTTTAGACATTCGACTGCAAAACAGTTTTGTTGCTACGGGAATAATGTTTATCTTGAGACGGAATTGTTGTGAAGTTGGCTTCTAACTGCCTCTAGTGCATGCGAGTGGTAGTGTGATTTATATTTGAATATCCCACTTTCAAAAATATCAAATCTCTTAAGGTAATAATCCAGAAAAATTAGAAGTTGACAGGTACTTGAGGAATTTCTACATTCTATGTTGACTAGGGTAGAAGAGTTGGTTTGAGATATGTCTAGCTTGCGTATGGTCAATTGATTGAAATAGTCTTTTAGATAAATTGATAATTTAAAAAAACAATGAAAAATTAATCTATCTTTTGGTTGTTGCAGTAGTATGAATTATGACATATCAAACCTTATATTCTTTTGTCTTTATTGACTAAAATTGATACCTTCAATTCTTTGCTCATCACATCAATTGTTTAGTTATCTTACCCTCAAGTTTTAGGGCTACTGACCATTTACTATTTGTGAAAAAACTGTGTTCAAAGCTTCTAATAACAAAATTTGCACTATCCAACATGGGTTTTATTTTTTTAATCATTAATTTCACCACTGATTATTGTGCTACAGGTCTCTTCTCTTTTCCTTCATCTCCAACATCTCCAAATTAACCCTTTGCAGATCCAACCCAAATCAACCTTTCATCTAATCCTTCCAAAGGTTAGAATATACCAATTTGCATTATATTTCCTCAGTTTTTGTTGAATAATGGTTTAGAAGAACATTATTATTGGGACGGAGTTATTTTTCTATCCAGGTTGATTTTGAGCTAATCATTAATTGCTTCCTATATGACCCTTTCTTATATAACAACAAATGCAAACACTTAATAGAATTAATTGTTGTTTTATCCAGTTGATGTAGTTTTTGAATGCAGGTGGCTAAGGTGCTTACTTTGATTTATGTCCATTGCTTGCTTAAGAATGAACCAACAGGGTGATCAACCAAATTGTTGTGGTCAAATTGTTGAATCTCCTCAGGGTATGCAAGGATGATAAAGATGTGGAGCAGTATGAGGATGAGGAGGAAGGTCTAGATTTTAATCCCTTTCTCAAGAGTACCCTCTTCTCTAATTAATGGAACAGAACGGAATGGTTTATAATGTAATGGAATGTAATATGGTGAAAAGTTATTTGGGAGAGATGGAAGGGTTTATAATGTAATGTAGTAAAATGTTGTTTGAAAGATAGAAGGAATGGAATGGAATGTATAATAAATGACTATTATACCTTGATATTAAAATAGTTGTTACAGGAGATTTAGCGTTATGATTTCAAAACAGAAATCATGTCCAATTAAAAAGTCATGGTTCAAGTTATAACCGTGACAAATAATTTTTTTATATTTTCTATTTTAAAATAATAAAAATTTTATTATTTTATTATTAATTATATACAATTTATTATTAATTATTTAAAAATATTATCATTAATTATTTAATATATTTTA
>JANKYE010000225.1:29460689-29474611 GCA_032467995.1 Erythroxylum dillonii
AGCACACCATGGAACAATTTGTAAGTAAATTTTTGGGATGTTATGAGCATGGAGATGAATTGATAATGTCTTATAAGCGTTCAATGAAAAAAAACATCCGCAAGAGGTTAGGTTTCGGAATCAAGCGGGGTCCAACAGACGAATGAGTAAGCAAGAGAGTTGGGTTCCGGAAACGGGATCCAACAGGTTAGGTTAGCATTTAAGATAGATAATTTTCCCTTTCTCTCTTTTGGTTAACTCACTAGGTTGAATTCTAAGGTATGTTATCATCGTTCATTAAATCAATCAATTTCCATTATTTATTATTAATTTTTAATCTGAAATTGTTAATCGTTGTTCATTGATTGTTTTTGTTAAGTGTTAACTGTCAATTATTGTTTTGTTATTTGATTTGGTTTGTTTGATTTATTTAGTTCTCATGTTTAAATTTATTGTTTGTTAAATTTCTGCTTAATAGTTTCCGATCTTAGATTCTAGGATTAGATTAACCCTCCTTGTGGGATCAACACTTTAGGTATCTACGCGAATGACCTGTACGTTTACAAAATATCGAGGTTAATTATTAAAACTTACTTATATTCAAAAACCGCGATCAAGTTTTTGATGTCGTTGGGGAGGCAATTAGTTTAATCCTTTAGTCTAAGTTTTTTTTTCTCACTATCTTTGTTTTAGAAAGAAAAGAAATAGAGAAAGAAGTTTGGGGCATAAAGTAGAGACATAATAAGACATCTTAGAATAAGAAATGAGGCATCCGAAGAGCTAGATGTCAAGAAGAAATGGAAAGAACAATGATGAAGGATAGATATTATAGGGAGCAAGGAACTTTTGTGAACTACAATGAGGCACAGTATAGTTAGGCAAGTAACGATCCTTGTTAGAACATGTACACTCCGAGGTGGCAGAACTACCCAAATTTCTATTGGTCCAATAACGTAAGGACTCACTTAGGACATTAAGACCTATTAGGATTTCAACAAGATGAGTCCAATTCATGGGATTCTAAATTGGAAAAGATCCTATTTAAGTTCATAGACATGGAAGAGGGCTATAAGAGTCTAGAAGAACAAATTAAGCAAGTAAAAGAAAATCATACCTTGTCTATTCACAACCTAGAAATTTGAGTGAGACAAGTTTCTCGTGAATTTTGTAAGAGAAATGTGGAAGACTCTCTAAGTAATATGGAAATACATCAAAGAGAGTAATATGAGGCTATCACACCTAAGAACTGGGGGGAGCCAAAAGAATTAGTGGAAAATCAAACTGAACCCTACCTTATTGAAGACCAAGAGACGAAGAAAAAGAATGAAGAAAAGAATGCCAACTGTCCCTATTATTCACTAGTCCTTGATAAACCAAATGTGAACATCGAAATTTTTTTGGTAGATGTCTATGAAAAGAACCTTATCTTTTGGATTAATGATGTAACATCTCGTTCCCATACTAGGGTTAGAACCCTAAAATCTGGTGTATGTGAGATCAATGAGAGATTAAGAAAAATATATTTTTTTGGTGCTTATGCATACTGTTAGGATACACACATGTGAATTTGAATTTTTGCACACAATAAAATGATTATACATGCATTCATTGACATTCTGAGTATAACCGAATTGTAATGTGATATTATTGAGAATTGTGATTTTTATATATTGAAAATTGATTTGGAAAGGGTATTTGCTGATTTAGAATTTTTGGAATTTTTGGAGAAATTTTAAAATTTTTTTGGGTATGTTGGACTAGGAAAATTACCAAGTGGCGAAACTATTAGTAAATGGAAGTAGAATTTACTGTCAAATGGCAACGAAAAATTTGATAAAGAATTTTGGGATTTATTAACAAGTGTCAATTAAAATTGGGAGACCATTAGAGTAGGAATTGGATTTTATTGGACTAGTTAAATGAAAGAACCTAGTGTAAAGTTATAAGAATTGGATATGTGGCAAGTGACAAGTGTAATTTGCCAAACAATGTCCTAAGTCCACTAAGCATTTAACCTCCTTTTGGTCTCCCATGATGCTTTTTATTTAAAAGACCATTAGGTTTTGTTTTGGTTCCTTCTTTTCTCCTTCGTGGCTTCTCTCTCTTCTCTTTTTCTCCATTTTCGTTGCCCTAATTACTCTCACCTTCACCTACATTGAAGCTAGGTCTCCCACCTCTTACTTGCTACTCTTTCAACTTACTCCCTCTTTCATTCTCACCTTAAAACCCATCCCTATCACCTTTGGAAGATGATGATCGTGGGTTGTTGGTGAAGCTAGGGATTTTTGGTATTCTTGAAGATTTTGGAGATTTTGGAGCTAAACCAAGTAAGTTATCCTTTAAATATCATAGGTATGGTTAAATGAAGCAAAATGATGAGTAAATTGAGATTTGATGACTTGATTATGCAATGCTTATGTATGTATCGTGGGTGATGTAAATGTCTTGCCTTTGTTTATGTGTGATGGGTAATAATTCATATACTGTTATAGAGATCATATTGAGGTTGAATGATCATCAAAGTGGTGTTAGGATGAATGTAGAAAGGTCGATTATGAATGGGTTAATGAATATGTATTGTTTTTGGTTAATGATCAAAGATAGATCATGAATTGGTTTGTGAATGATATTGAGTTGATATAAAGTTGAAATTAAGTATAAAAGATGGTTTATGTTCAAGACGAGTTATATGTGAAAGGTGGGAGGTTAAAATCTGGAAAAAATAGGAAGACGAGTCGAGTTTCTGCGGAAGTTTGTCATGCAAAGTCCCCATGGTTCGTTGTGGCCAATATTGAAAAAAATCAAAGTTCGTCGTGGCCAACTTTCTGGTTCGTTATGGCAAAGTTTTTCCTACACAGCTTGAATATTCTTTGGCATTTTAGGCATAACTTTTTCTTTAGTTATTCAAATGGAGTGATTTTTGATTTGGAGTAAACTAGAGATATAGGAATGCAAATTGTATAAAGAAATAGAGTCTAAATTCAGTCTCTAAGAATTTAAATGTTTGGATGGAATTTGAGCACAAAATGTTGTTTTGGTGTAAGAACAGTCTAAAAATGTTTGGAGTATAACTTTAAGATTACTAAACCAAATTAAATGATTTTGGTGTCATTAGAAACTTAAGACAATGGGGAACATTTTTCTAGAAGAAAGTGTTATCAAATTACTTCATTTATCTAATCAAAATTATCATGTAAAATTGACCCAAAGGTTTGGAATTTTGAAGGTGATATTGGAAAGAATGAGAGTTTGGATATTGTATGGTTATATAATGTTAGAATAACATTAGTGAATGAATTGTTGGTATTAAAGTAACAAAGACGTGTATAATGGAAATGAAAAGGTTCGTATGATTGTAGTTGTGATTCAAAGGAAATGAGCAAAGGGTATTAAATAAAAGTGAATGAGATTTGGTTACCGTGAGAGAAAATAATGCTAGAAATGAAATAACGAGTAATTGAATTATGAATTTTGTTTCTAATAGTTTTATTGAGGTGTAACCTAAGTACAAATTATACTTAGGTGAGTTTTGAAATGTGATTGATAATGAGACGAGAATAATGGAAAGATACCCAGGATTGTCATTGAGCTTGCATTGTACATATTCCATATTTGTGCATAAATGAATACTTATAATTGTGCAATTATTAATGTGTGTGCAACGTGTGTATTGCATAATTTTGGATGTGCAGGATAAATGTCTCCATTCAAGCTTTTCTAGTATTGGAAGCAAATACTAATCTGGAGCGTACTATGAGTAGACCTAGATGGTCTCATTCAATGTTTGTTTTGTTTGAATTTTTGTATTAATTGACTACTAAATGATCAAATGAATGTGTCTTGATTGTTGATTTCGGAAAATGAAGGTTCGATGAATGTGATGTTTGATTTGGATATTGAAGTGCTACTTGTATGTGAATGAGATAAAATAAGTGTACATAATATGATTGTTAAATGCCGGACCACGACCCGATGATAAATGTGTTTTGAATGTGCATTTGCATATGAATGAAAGTGTGATTCTCAACTTTAACGCTGAATGTTGGACTAAGGTCTGATGATATGTGAATGTGAGTGAATGAGAATATGCAATTGTAATTAATGCATTCCATTTTATGAATGCATGAAACATAATGGTAGTTGTGATCAAAGGAGCCACCGATTAAAGCTTAAAAGTCAAAGTGTGAAAAAGAGTCTCGAGCTCAAAAGTGATTAAGAGCCTAAGGCTCACTATGTAAAATGAGCCCTGTATCCCCATCGGATAAGGGACAGTTAGTAATGAGCTCGGTATCTAATAGATACGGGACAGTTTAGGCACTCGGTCACAACAAAGTAATAAATGAAAAGTGGGTCTCACGTGCACTGCATATGCATAATATGAATGATTAAATTGTATTGAATGTGAAATGTGAAATGATGTGAATGTGAGTGAATGAGAATATGCAATTGTAATTAATGCATTCCATTTTATGAATGCATGAAACATGATGGCAGTTGGGACCAGAGGAGCCAACGATCAGAGCTTAAAGCTCAAAGTGTGAAAAAGAGCTTTGAGCTCAAAAGTGATTAAGAGCCTAAGGCTCACTATATAAAATGAGCCCTGTATCCCCATCGGATAAGGGACAGCTAGTAATGAGATTGTTATCCAATGGATACGGGACAGTTTAGGCACTCGATCATAACAAAGTAACAAATGAAAAGTGGGTCTCACATGCACTGCATATGCATAATATGAATGATTAAATTGTATTGAATGTGAAATGTGAAATGAAGTGAATGTGAATTATGTGTTATATGAATGGGTGAGCCATTGATGATGGTCACTCACTGAGTTCGCAAAAATCACCCAAAATTTACATATTTTTCAGGATCAGAAGAATACCCTGTTAAGCAAACGGGAGTATCCCTACAGCATACAAGTAAGGGATAGAGGTCGGAATCAGTTCACGTCTGCATGATATTTCTTAGTTTTTTGTACTGAATTGTATATTCTACAATTTTTGTATCAACTTATGTATTTTGAAAGTTTTGTAAAATGTGTATATAATTTATGTTGTAATGTAAAGACATTATGACTAAAGTGTTATGTATTTGTGAAAGGGCCCAAATGGCTATTGAAAATTCTGTTGATTGTATTGCTATGACTGAAAAAGTTTATGAATAAAGTGGGCTCGAATTGATTATCGATTTTCACATAATATGTTTATGGTTTCAAAAAAAAATTGTATAGAGTTTTGACTGATTTAGTGCTCTAGCATGCCAACATCGCGGGGCACGAATCCAGATATCATCCATAAATGTCAGGTACGTGCCTTGTGGGAGTGGGGTGCTACAAATGATGACCAAATGACATTCAACATCAATGATGCATTAAATAATCCAAAGTATAGTAGCTCAATCCAAAGTATGGTAGCTCATTCAGGTTAATTGATGTGTTCGAATCTTCTAAAGAACAAGCAAACAAAGAATATATGACAACAGACATTGAGTTTGAAAAAGTTATGAAAGTCTCTGTTCATGTAGTAGAAGAAGCAAAGGAGATGAAGGTGATTACCGAAGAAAGAAAGAAACTCACCTTCTTATAGGTCAAACTGTTGGATTCGATGGAAGATTCAAGGAGTTTTATTATTCCCTATTTTATTAACAGTTTGTTAGAAAAAGGACATTACTGAGCTTAATTGGTTTTCTCAATTTTATTAATATTGTCCTTCTGATCATTTTGCAATTTGTAGCTTACTCACAGGCTACAAAACTGATGACGAACAAGAAGGGTGGAAGCAAGCCGCTCATAATTGATCCTAACTGAGTTTTAAACGATGAAGGTCAAGCTAATGACCATAAATTAGCATGTTTAGAAGTTAGGTTTAAATTATTGTATAGTTAGATTTGTTTTAAATTTCAAAATAAGTTCATAATAATTTGGAATGTTTTGGAGTACTAATTCTCTCGCTCTTTTTGAAGCAATTATAAGATAGGGCAGTAATCATGGGCGTCAAGTACAAGTGATCTCCGACTCCATCACCATCAGCACCTCAATCAACATGATGGTTTCGTGTTCTAACCTTTTTCTTTTCATTTTTGTTAGTATTTTCTTCTTATGTTTTTTTTCATATATTGTGTTTTATTCCCCCTTGGTGTTTTTGTGTACCCTTCTAACATTGATGACATTATATTGTTCACGTGTGGGGAGGGTTGTGTGTTTTTACCTTTAGTGTGAATTTTGCTTATTACGTTGCATGATGTGAATTGTGTAAATTGGTCAATGGCTAAGACATAACGGGATAGATTTAGCCTTAAACATAGTCTTTTAGGTTGTGAAGATTTATTTGCTTGTGAAATTGTGAAACATAGTCTTAGGGCTAAATATGCTAGTTAATTAGGATACGACGTTAGTCCATTCACACTAGGAATTTGCCATACTCATTTATAATTTTAGGCTAATCAAATAAGTGGCATTATTAGTATAGTTTCATAAGAACGATTAGCTAAAGCAATAAGGTAGGCAAAATTTTGTGTGAAAAAAAGTTGTATAAATTTTAACTAAAAGAACTATTCCGCTAGCCTTCGGGTTATGAATACAACTAGTGGTCAATTAAGAATATGATGTAGCTGAGTAACCAAATCGACACGTATCACAAAAATGTGCCTTCTTGTAAAAAGGCTATAATGACATTCCAACCAAGCAGCTTATAACAACATGACTTAGTTCAATAATCGGATCGACATTTATCACAAATGTTTGCCTTCGTTTAAAAGACTAGGTTCTTGTCCTTAAAGAAAAATCAACAAAAAGAATGTTTTCAAATAAAAACCTACCAAACTTGTTAGTAGCTTAATTTTTCATGAAAACCTACTGAGGAATAACCACACTTTTGTTTTAACTGAATGATTATCAATGTGTGTATACAAGTGATAGGGGTGAATAGACTCAACATTAAAATTTTGATTCGTTTTATATTAAGTCCAAGGTGCTTAGACGTGGATTATGCATTTTAATAATTTAGAACAAATTGAATGATTGTGTTTAGAGTTAAATTATTTCATGAAGTTGAAGCCATTGCCTCATTTGTTGCATTGTGTGTTTTATGTTTTGTGTTTTTTGTTTTATGCTTTGTGCTTTGTGTTGTTTATTGTTTTGTTTGTTTGAGGACAAACAAACATTTAAGTGTTAGGATGTTGATAGGTGTGAAATGCATCGTATTTTAGGGCATAGTTTGATATGTGTTTAGCGGTTTATTCAATTGTTTAGTATGTGTTTAGGTTAGAATTGTATTAGTTTGTTAATTATTTATGTTTAAAGTGTTTTATGGGTCAGGATAAGCTTTTAAACTTAAATATTATGTTTATGAGGTACCTTGATGTGTTTGCTAGTGTTTCAGGTTCAATATTGAAGAATGGAGGAGTTTTGAAAGACATTTGGGCTGAAACAATGGCCCACGATTGTGGCCTGATAGTGCACGATCATGGTAGAAAGGCCTAACATAGGCCACAACCGTGGCCCTGACATGTAGTTAGTCTTAAACTTCACATTTGAGGGATTTTTTGGACCATTCGGACCTAAAAAAAACCCTAGTTCAACCCTGAACACAAGAGAACATAAATAGAACAAGTAGAACAGAAAGAGAGAGCTTTGAGAGATAGAGAAAGAGAAGAAGTAAGAGAGAAGAGGAAGACGATGCAGACTTGACGTGCTTCCCAAAATAAGAAGCTTTCTAAAATCGAGATTTTCCATCGTCCATTCGAGTTCTATTTCCTATGTATTTCAGTTTTATTTGACTGTAGAATTAGGATATATAGTTTGATGATATAATTGAATTGTTGATTGATGTTATATACTCACCTTTGGAATATTATTTTTTATTTAATGAAATCTGATTGTTTTATGTGTTATTGAATTAATTGTGGTTTAATTCTGCACTTCATATCTCGATAATAAACTAAGAAGGTGAATCGAGAAAAAAATGATTAAATTAAGCTAACTAGAGTTAGGTAATTTAATAGATTTAGAATTAAATCAGGTTGGAAAATCTTATGTAGAGAAATCACGTATAGGTTTCTAATTGTTTAGAACTGATTAAGTTTTGGATAGGATGTTAATTGAGATATTACAACTTCCCATAATCTGATTAGGATTTATGCTTTAGGGTTTAATTATAACTTGAGAGAGAATAATTGATCCTAGGATCATCTAGAACTATTAATTCGATAAATCGTAATTTGTTAGGTTAGTATTACAGATAGATAATTTTCCCTTTCTATCTTTTGATTAACTCACTAGGTTAAATTCTAGGGTGTGCTATCATCGTTCAACAAATCAATCAATTTCTATTATTTTTATTCATTTTTAACCTAAAATTGTTAATCGTTGTTCTTTGATTGTTTCGTTAAGTGTTAATTGTCAATTATTGTTTAGTTTTTGATTTGGTTTGTTTGATTTATTTAGTTCTCATGTTTAAATTCATTGTCTATTAAATTTCAGTTTAATAGTTTTTGACCTTAGATTCTAAGATTAGTTAACCCTTCTCATGGGATCGACACCTTAGGTACTACGCGAACGACCTGTACACTTGCAGAATATCGAGGTTAGATAGTAAAACTATCATAAAATCAAAATCAATAGGCTAAACAACTTTGAGTTCTACTATTGCAAATCTTCTAATTAAATTATAATAATCAACAATTTGTACTTTTCCCATCTAATTAAATTTGAACTATTAGTCATTCACTCCCATAATCATACTTACATCATGGTTTACATCTTTTATACGTTTAATGATATAATTTTAGTTAAAAGTTAGATTATTAAAGTCTATTTGTTCATATTGCTTTTATATATCATCTCTGAATTATTCTTATTAATTATTCTATTAAGATTAGAATTTAACATAATAAAAAAAGACTAGCATATGATTTTTTCCTTATAAAGAAAGTAGTCGATCTTATAAAATAAAGTATAGATACACTTAAATAAACATATGGGTTCTTGTTACAGAACAAGTTCATTAAACTGACCCCATAAGAGAATTTCATTTGAAACATTACTTTTATATCTGTAGAAATTCTCATTATAATGGTTGTGTAAGTGATCATTTGACTTGAGATCTCCAAAGTATCTCATATAAGGATTACCATGTTTTAATACTACTTATGATCTATTACATTTAAAGATACCAATATCAGTAGTTATTAAATATAACATTAACTATATAGAGGTAGTTGATTGATCAATATAGTATTCATCACCTTAAAGTGATTATAGAGAATGTACCATTATCCTCAATTAGTATTTATTCTAAAAATCCTTAGCTAATGTGAAATTAAACTTTGAAAATATTTTTAAATGTCATTAATTGAATAAAATAATGGTGGAGAACTAATATAATTAGACTCCTATAAAGTAGACATTACTATGTTAATTCAAAAAATTATATGAAGAAAGGATAGAGATACAAAAAAAGGTGCGCATTAAAAGGTTAGTTAAAACCACTTTGATATCCCTAAATATTTAGTGGTCAGGATACATTGTCAGATGCCAATTATGATCTATAGATATGAATTGTTTAATTAGGGAACTAAGGATGAATAAAAGGAATTTAATTTATGCAATTCTAATAATTAGGTTTATAATTTATATTTAGTTACAACATATTTATGAACCTAATTAATCACATACAAAGAATAAGTTGAAGAGAGAAAAAGGTGTTTTGATTTAGCTAGACTTGATTAAAGTTAGAGAAACATAGGATTAAATATGAGATATTTAATAATAAAAATTAATATAAAATATTACATCTTATTTAGGTCCAATTGATGTTTAAATATAATTAGTTGTAATTTTAATTAAAGTCTAATTGAAATTATAATTTTATTTAAATTAAATTAATAAAGGTCTAATTCCTATTATAAATAGGCTTAAGTTCCAAGGAAGCTAGTTCTTCTTACCTAACTCTCTTTACAATAGTTATAGAGTTCTATCAACACATTCTATATATACCATTATAAGCTACACATTTACGTAATTACGATAATTGAGATAAGTCAATTTCGGTATCTATTCGAGGGAGACAACAATAAAAAGATCAAACTTCACAATAAGGTAAATATTATGATTCATGCTTTATTATGTTTTATATGTTAATCATATTATGGAATTTAAGTGAACTTGACTTTTTAAACATTAAACCAAAAACTTTTGTTATTATTCTGCTACACATAAGATCAGATCATATCCCTCATTTCTTAATTGTAGTATCATATATTGATTATATAATTTGATTAAAGATGTTTGGTTATTACTAATATGAATTTTGGAATTGAAATTAAAACTCTAATACTAACATTAGATTTGAATCTAACTAACTTTCTTTAGTTTTGAATTGATAAGATTATACATTATAGTCATAAATTCTAATTATTTATAAACAAATTATATTTTTTAAATAAAAATAATAATTTTTTAAGAGTTAAATAAAAGGTTTGGTTGATAATTAAGCTACTATATGAGACACCTATATACAAGAGAAATGTCAAAACATTAATGGGGTGCTTGGTTTGTTACGACCCAGTACCACATCGGACCTATGACAACCATCGCATAACCGGGCTAACGACAGTCACGGTATCCTTAATCTGACTATGCAAGGCTAACTGAATATTTATTCATTTTTTTGAAAAATTTGGGTAACACAACGGCTATGTTTAAAAAATCCCAAAAGTTGCAAACATTTTTAAACACACTTCTATATTCATATCCAACCATAACTTAAGGACTTTAAAGTCCACTCAAGGCAATCTCAACAATAGTATTAAAAGATTTATACATAAGGAAATCAAAAGTTAACTTACAAAATCATAAAACGTATTTACATAAACACAGTTCATGAGCCACTAGACAATAAAAGTACAAAATAAGAAACTATCCATGTGCAGTAATATCTTGAAAATGTCAAAAGACCGCACGATTCACTCAAAGCTTCAAACTCATTAAATTAACCTGTATGGTTGGAAAGCAAAGGGGGGTGAATACACTAGGTACTCAGTGAGTAGGAAAAACATATATCACAAATAGAATTCGATTTATACCAAGACGGTGTAGATAACCTATGAAGTGAATATATATCACATAGAAAACACATAAGCCCAGCCTATGACTCAACGTATACTAGTTAGGAACTATATAGGCCTAACCTATTAACTCACTCATCTGGTGAACATAGGTCTCAGTTCCAATACACAAAAGCATAAAAACATCATATGTATCAATCAAATCTCGATAGGAAAACCAATATTAAGATAAGCCAAAACAATTATGTGTGACACCACTAGTCGGCCAAACTAATGTGCACACCCACCAATACTCGATGTTGGCTTGACTTTCATCCGTGATGAGTCCAGACTACAGTTGACAAGAGCGTCATAAACCTAGGTGATGACCTCGTCGGTGTCCAGACCTTAAGTGTGGAATCACCCACAAGTCCCGTAAAAAGGTGTCGATATGTGGACTTGACTTTAATGTAACAGTGTCAAAGGTACGAGGGTCGCTTAATCAGTTGTGCTAGCACACGATTGGCCAATCGTTTCCTCACCAATTACAAAAATCATATACAACAATTAGGTACAAAAATTAAGTAAGACACTATGCTTTTATTTATCGATCCAACCGATAAAATGAAACCTTATTATGACTCCAAACCAAAAGAGAACAAAAAATGCATCATACATGTCTCGATTATGCATATGTAAATTCCAAAACATTTTCTCATAAAACAAAAGTCATATTTTGCACTCCAAATGCATAGTTGTTCAAAACAATGCCATTTATTAAATACATAAGCATATTAGCATTCATTTGAAATTCAATTTCTACCTTACGTTGCCTAGGTTCAAAATTCACATACAAGTCATCGTGCTTGTCTTAGGATGTTCTAATCCTATTTGAGAAATATGGTTTCCCCCAACTCACCTCAAAATAAGATATACTCTCTCTTAACTTCAACAATCCTTGATACGAGCTCCTTGATTCACAGCTCCCGAGCCTTTATACATAAAAAGATATACAATGAAATTTCTACTTAAACATAAATTTCATATTTATACACCATCACATAAGTGTATAAAACACAATATTACTCCCTTTAAACTATAGAATTCGACCATTAAACTTCTCACATTACTTCCTTATATTCACATTAGTTTTTCTTTTACAATTATAAGGCGTTTAATGCCTTTAATCCGATACTTACTCATTTCAAAACCTAATTAAGTACATTTTTCGTCCAAGCACATTAGGCCATTATTCGTCAATCTAAGCAACAATTCAAGTTCACTTTAAGTAAACATGAAAGTGTTTTCTAATGCATACCAATATAAAGCCTTAAATCTTAAGCCAAGTTCACTTAGGCATTTTATCAAACACCTAATGTGCATGCATCAATCATTTAAAAAACATATATTGAAAAGAAGAAAGATAATAAGCTAAAATTTTCATTTTTAGATTTGGGTTTGACATATACTTAACACTAGAGCACTAAGTCTAATTAGATAAAACTGTTTCATTTAGTCTAGGATCTTAATAACCAAAGGTCCAAATGATATTTTAGTTTATTTTGAAAGCATGACTTCTAAAAGACCCAAGTCCAAATGGAAAAGAAGTTAATCAAAACATAAGTGATTAATTTATTATACGCACGAAAATTTGGTTAAGCCTATGTAAACATTTTTATATAGGTTATTGAGTGAATCTTAAAGGCTTTCTTATGTCCCTTCACTCTAACTTTTATTTAGTCAACTTCTTTACAAATTTTTAATGTTTGAAGTTTTCTTATGATATTTTAGAAATAGATTGAGGAATCTCAACCTATCCTCTTGTAATGAATATATAGTCTATAAATATTCATATCAATTAAGGTGATGGAAATTGACCTAGGAATATGCCCTAGAAAACTTATGAAAAATTTTAAATCAAACTCAAGAAGATAAATAGAAGTATAAAAGAATTGGCTCATTGATTATAAAGAATCAATAATTAAAATCATTAAGCATTTGAATATCATAAAGAAAGAACTTTTTGATGAGTTTTAAGTTTAATGAAGAACAAGTGAAATAAGCTTTAACAACTCTAAAATAACGTATATGCCATATTTTTTATAAATAAAAAGAAAGATGTCTTAAAAACAAAAAAAAACTAAAAAGATAGAAAGGGAGACTTTCAAGTGGGCATGACCTTAGACATAACTATAGGTTGGACTATGTTGGTTATAAGACTTTTAATATTAGTAAAAATGGTTTAATACACACCCATGTTTGAGATCATGCATCTCTCTTTAACTTTGAAGTTGAACATGATATGGGACACATTCATGGCTAAGACTATGGATCCTTCTGTAACTTAGTTAAGTTTAGGATAATCTAGAATTCACTCGTAGATGAGGCAATTGATCCATCTATAACTTTTTAAAATTAGATATATTCTAAGGAATTCTTGTGTTGAGATTGTATTTTAAAATTAAGTTTTCCAAAATGATACAAGGGCTAGTACATGATCACGTTAAGGAATTCTCATCCAAGTCTTTACCTTAGTTTAAATTAAGCTGACAAATGTTTGTCCTTTAATTTGGCTTCATTAGTTACGTGTAGTCACGTCTCTCACAACAACATTAACGTTGTGTTTGGTTCCTGTCTTCGTTAGTAGGGACAGAAGATGAGACATAAAAATTCTGTCTCCGTGTGACGCTTGGTTGCTGTCTCCGAGTTTCTGTCCACCGTCTCTGGATGACAGGGACAAGCTTTTTTGTTCCTCCCAAAAAGGGAGGACAGAGACGCTTGTCCCTGTCTCCGTAACATAAGCAACGTTGATGTTATTATTAGTTATAACATAAGCAGCGTTCATGTTTTGTTATAACTATTATAATTATCAATATTATTATAATTAATTTGTTATTATC
>JANKYE010000225.1:29484924-29495962 GCA_032467995.1 Erythroxylum dillonii
ATTTAAGTTACATTTATTTATCTTTGTTATTTAGATTTAGATTTATTATTTAACTTAATAATTTCTTTGTTACGTAGATTTATGTTTATTATTTACCTTTTTTATCTTTTTTACAAAATATGGTTCAGTAACCTCATAAAAGTACTAGGAGACTTAGTCTAAAAGATATCACTAACCACTTATATGGACCATCTTTTGTTTTAAAGATTGTTTTCATACATCACCATTTTTCATCCTAATTTGATGTTATTCTCTTTTCAAATCAAAATTTGGAAATATAAAATGTAACTCATTAACCATGTCATCTAATCTACGAATGAGATATCAACATTTTTCATTATTTTATTAACAACTTGATAGTTAACACATATTCTCTTTAACCTATCCTTTTTAGGAATACATAAAATTAGAACAACACTTGAGCTCATGCTCTGTCTAACATACCCCAAATTGCCTTTGAAGCTCCTTAGTCTCCTTTAGGTTACTTTTATAGAAAGGTCACTTAGGAATTGCAACATTAGGTATGAAATCAATTCGATGTTTGATTCCCCTTATTAATGCCAAACTGCTAGGAATATTATTAGAGAATAGGTCATGAAAATCTTGTAATAAAGAAATTAAAACACTAAGAAAAAAATGCTAAGATTACTATCAACGGGTTGAGAAAGACAAAGTCTTTTCGTTCATGTGTATATTGTCACAATCATTGGATATACGTGGAACCCTAAATGGTAAACTTTTGTGATCTGCTATATATAGAAAAGTGAAAGAAGACAGAATAACAGAGATATGCTACAATAACATGGCAGATATATATACTATACATATTCTATAATATAAGTTAAAAAAAGAGTTATAATTATAGTTAAAACTATATCTACATTACAATGAGTTCAAGGCATCAAGCATATTATCATATTACAATATGACCAAAAACTCCCTAAGTAAAGCAATATAACTATCTACAAGATAGATAACAAGAAGAAACAACTATAGGCACTACATATGTTTTATTTTCATGAAAAGGTTTATTCACATCTCTTATTTGTGAGGGTCTTTTAAACCCCTTCACACTAAGGCTGCCTTATTTGGGGAAAGCCCACAGGTATTTACGATTTTGCCTTCTCTTCCTTACTGATTTCCTTTCTTTGCAGTTTTGGACTACACACAAAAATCTCCTGAGATGTCAAGGACTTGGGCTGTAGCTAATGAAGAATCACAATCCTTTACTTCTGAATTTTAAGAGATTATATTTCCAGTCCCCTAACTTGCCACATAGTCATCACTAAAGTTTATCATGGTAGTTTGTTGTGCATACTCCATCCTAACCTTAGAGGTCTTAGTAATAACATTCTCAGATTTCCTAACAATTGCTAATGGAGTCAACAGGTTGGCTCAATCCATTTGACAATTTTCTAAATACTGGAAGGTGAAGTCATTCACTCCACTATCTAGACTCTTCGCATTGTCTGCACTAGAGTTATGAATAGTTATCTGTTCTACATTTGCAAGTTAAGTCGAAGATACTTTTGCAATAACAATTTCAGTTATCTCAACATGTTCTATAGAAGTCTTCATCTGAGCACAATCCATTTGATAATTTCCCTATGGCTGGGAAGTATTTGTAATAACATTTTCAGTCCTCAAACCAACTAATTGTTTAACATTAACTACAACTTGGGCCATTTTATTAGCAGGAACTTCTAGGTTGACTACACCACCATTAAGCACATCTAAGACCACATCACTAGTATATTCATCCTCCACACTACGGCAATCTTTATCAACCTTAATAGGGGTTGTGTTAGAAACTACACTAATAACATCAACCCTTGCACATTTAACAGTATAGTTTACCAACTTAGTTTTCTGTAATTCTTGAGAATTAGAAAAAGTTTACTCTAGTTCCTTGTCTACTAGATCCTCAACAACATAAGGAGATTGCTCATTAGGCTGCTCCATTATATCCTTCTACTGTAATTACACCGAGCAGATGTTGGCCAAATTCTCTGATTCCTCCACTGTTTCCTCCAAAGTTTTCTCAGATTCTACTGACTCTGTTAACTGCTTAAGAATGCTGATCATAAACATATGTTCTAGTATTTTTTACTTTATGTGGCTTCTATAGGTAAGAGATAGTCACATTGTATTTTATTAACTCTCCACTCTTATGGGTTTGCCCAGAGATTTTGCAAGGTATCTTAACCTATTCATAGTCAAGAACTCAAATGGAACATCATGAAATTGAACCCATAACGAAATTGTTTGAACTTTACCTCAATGAAACTCGATACTTAGCCTCCTTCATTGGAAGAAAATGGGTTAGCTATTCACATGCCGTGACCCCTCTTCTAGGATTGTCACTAATGCTAGCCTCAATGTTGATGTAAAACCCCAAACTTTTCTTTTCACGTGTCTATAATATTTCATTTCGTGTGAATGATGTTTTCAGGCTTATGTAAATTTTATTTTCGCTAAAAGGTGAATTATGAACTTACCCTTAAATGACAAGTATTAAAGTCAAATGATAGTTGAAAAATATTGGAGTTGACTCTTATGGAAATTGACCAAAAATAAATTCAATCGGATGGATTTATGATAGATCAAGATTGATCTTGTTTTAAATTATTGTGGAGTAAGTTTGAAGCATTCTTGGGATGAAATATAAAGACATAAGAATTATTCATAGTTATGAATACTTAAAGTAAATCGTTCTAACTTATATGTTGATATATTTAGGTGTAACATGTTATTAAGTGGATATGAAATTTCTATCAAAATTGGACAGATTTTTCTTAAGCCATTTAAGTAGTTTGGATAAGAAATAATACATGTACATATGAATGAACCTTATGTGGCAGCTATCACATACATGAAGAAGTTTTCATTATTTTGGAGCAAGAATGCATGAAAACCTTGTTTTGTCACGTTTATGGAGGAGTAGATGTGAGCGACATAAAATTCTATATAAGTGAGGCTAATATATGATGTGTACATGTGTCATTTTGGCGAGATAAAAATGAAAACAACTTGTTATATGTATTAGAAGTATTGTCGGGGATGATACAACAAGTTAGTGGTTTAATTAAACAAAGATGGAGAGAATTGAAATAGTGGACAGTTGTTGGAAGTAAACATTGCAACGTGTGGACAGCCCTCATCAATGTGTAGCATATTCAAAGATGATGGAGGAGCTGCTCCACCTTCACTCCATTGAAGTTTCAGGTTTCCTTTAGACCAGAATTGTTGAAGAATAATTGCAGCTACTCCCTTCACACATAGGTCTTCCAAGTTACTACCTTTAGGAAATAAATTCAGCATGGTGTCTAAGCTAGAAACCATGGACATCATCATCAACACCAACTGCGTGCAGAAAAAGAATGGACAACACGCTACTATCTGATTTTAGGTAAGTTAAACCACTCTTTTCCATTCTCTTTAACTGGTCTCGTGAATACTTAAGCCAGAAACATGAATTTCCTTATGAATTGCATGAAGTTTGAGCATGATTTGAAGAAAGTGGTAAGTTTTCCTAACAATGTTTAGTGAAATTCTGAATTAGGATTCTTAGTTTCCTTGAACAGTTCTAGTGTTTTGGCCATAACTTAGTCTACAGAACTCCAAATTGTGTGATTCCAACTATAAATGAAACCTAAGAAATATTACTAAAAATATCTAGAAGAGACCTAGACCTAATTCCAACTTAATAATATTGAAAATTGATATTGATTATGATAACCTGATATTGTCCCTATGTTGAAGCAACTTGTGATATTTGGTATGTATTTCATAATTTATAAGGTTAAATGGCATGATTTTTGATGATATGGAAACTAGAGACATAGGGAAAAAAATGTCTAGGAGACTTTAGAAACTAATTGAACGTTTGATATGTGAAAATTAAGGAACAAATGGAGGCATGGTTAAATGAAGAGAGAAACAGCATGGTAAATGCAGGGGAAAACAACATGTATATCCGTATCTTATGTATGTTATTCAATGGGTATTAATTGGTAGCATGTAGATGTTATATATGTGGCTTGATGGTTGTTCAATGGCAACATGTATGTTGTACATAGTTCAATGTTTCAACGTAAGGAAAACAGTAGGTATATACTATGTACGATATTTAAATAGAAAGAAGACGACATGTATAAATCATGGAAGTTGTTCAATGGTTGAATGAAAAGAAAATAGAATTTTGATCTTACAAAATGCTAAGATTCTGGTGAAGTCCTTTGTCATAAAATTTATAAAACAAGGTAGTAAGTTATGGATGGGCTTGGTAGGTTTTAGGAACCCTTCAGGGGTCTCCCTCATAGCTAAGTACAATAATAAAGTTTTCTTGTCACCGTAGACTTAGGACTAATAAAGGAAAAGCACCAAACACGTGTCGGTGGTTTATGATAAACAACAAACAGTGAGTATACCTTTAAATTGATTTTGTAAAGATTGTTTTTACCTTACTATGAAAAGTATGATTATGAATAATTCCATTAGTGTTACTACTTGAATTTAAAAGTTAATCTTCATAAGGTTTACATATGCTTTGATTTAGCATTGAATTGAGTTTTGGATACACTTGGAAACTAATGAGATGTACACATGCTTTGAATTAGCATTGAATTAAAATTTACATATGCTTTAAATTGGCATAGAAATGGGTTTTGAATATGTTTTGTATTAGTATTGAAATGAGGCGTGCTTATGTACTCATTATGATTTAGCCTATAGTACACCGTTAGGTCTTTATACATATAATTTTATCGATCAAAGTACATCCTAACGTGCAGGGCGGTGTTTGGGGACATCTGTCACTAACATGGCTGGTGTTGTGTTTATCAGTATGTCCTATGAGTCGCCCTCTACATGTGTGGAGAATATATTGTGCTAGCACTGTTATGGGTAAGCGATGTAGAACCAGCTCCATAGCCACTAATTTATATGTAGTGATAGCATCGTTATGAGTAAGTGATGTAGAACTAGCTTCATAACAATCAGTATATAGAGGTTAATCAGGCACGGGCAAGCGATGCAGATCCAACTCCGTGGCTTTACACCTAAGGGTATCATATAGCAAAGAAAATTAGTGACAGGCTATGTTTAAAAAGGAAAGTTCATGAAAGTATTGATTACCATCATTGTATACTTTAAAAGAAAAGTGAAACTTCATCTCAAAAAAATGTTTTGTTTCACATATGCATTGATCTTATGAAAAGAAAAGAATGTGGTTTGTAAAAACATTGGCTATTACTTGAAAAGAAAAGAAATTGTTTTCTTTTTATGAAGGTTAATATTTGTATAAATGTTTTTATTGGAAACCAATAACACTCACTGAGCTCATTTAGCTCACCCTTTATTTTCTGTTTTAAAATAAAACTTCCCAGGTGCACGCTCAGAGCTTTAGTAGAAGGGACTCCATCTTACGAGTAGTCAACTTTGTCAAATGCTGTTGTGTAGGCATTTTTATTTTTCCTTGTACACATTTTTAAGAACTGTTGCATATATTTAAACATTTTTTGGGAAATACATTTGTATAAAAAATGGATGTGCAAAAAGGTTTTTAAATGGAATGCATGACGTTGTTTTAGCTTTTCAAAGTTTATTGATGTAACTATTTGAGACCGCATATGAGTAGATTTGAAGTCCACAATTTGGAGTTAAGAAATTTATGTGATAATAGAAATGTTTTGAACTTTTACAAGGACTTTGAAATTTTTTGGATGCCAAAATATAGCCATTGTGCTGCCAAAATTTTAATAAACTGAAAAACAAAACTCTACTATTTATATTTCTTATTGTGAATTGAAGCTTTTCCTTTAAAAAAGGCAATAGACTTAGCTTCACGAGAACTTTCCAGCCGACTCGAATATTGATTAGAGAGTCACCATGGAGTATCAGGCAAGTCGCCTAGTCGTTACAAGATAGGGACCTATCAGTTGAACTTGAAGATAAAGGAATCATTATCCCTGAGCTTCACTTTCTCTACCCCTTTCTTTCCCCACCGAGCCATGGCCTAAGCTTGCACTACTAAAAGAGCTAGCCTCTTATTCTAGAAAATGCCAACCAGTGTCAATGCCCATACTTATGCTCCACCTTTATGGAGTTCTCTAGAAGGCATCAGTATGCCATCCTTCATAGCATTCTAGAAATGTCTTAACTCTCCCGTCTTGTACTGAATCTGTGGGCAATATTTCTAGTCTCTGATCTAGGGTTTCGAAGTAGGGGGAAGGGATTTCTCATTCTGTGAAGAAGGGATGGCTGGGAAATTATTGGCGGATAAATTTGAGGGAGGTGGATCTCCCTCAATGTCTATTCGCAAGGCCTATGAAGGCCTTCCGAAGAAGGAAGAAGAAGAGTTGAAGAAGCTTGCTAAAGCTTGCATGAGTCTTCACATTGGGTCACCGTTTTCTCATACAAGGTTGCTCTATAGATATGGGTCGCCGCTCTCGCATATTGGGTCCTTCAGATCTGGGTCACCTCTATCTTACACTCTCGCGCGTTGTTGTCCTTTAGATCTGGGTTACCGCTCATAACAATGAAGTTTCCTTCAATGTCACCATTCTATCGCACGCTCTCGCATGGGTTGTTCGTTAGAATTAAAACATTTTATAATATAAATTGAAGGACAATAATAAGAACTTTTGAATAAATTAGCCAAAATTGAATGGTGAGTTAAATAAATTCCAAAATCATGAATACATCTACAATTTTATATGGATTTGTCAATTTCAAAAGTATATTTCAGATGAAAATATTCGTCTTATGTTTCTTAAATATATATTTGTAGTTTCCTAAACATCTTTTTTACATTTCTTAAATAAAGTTGTAGTGTTTGGATCATCAACATTGTCTGGCTATTTTGATGTAGGTTGTTTAGTGATTAAAGACTTTTCATAGTGAAAACAAAACAAAAGAATTACTGACGTTCATACCCTATCCTTTAAGGAAAGAACTCACAGCAAAATAAAAAGGCAACATACATGGGGCTCTATCGAGTTATCGATTAAAGCTTAAAAAAAGGGCAACGTGCAAATAGTGGATATGCTTATCATGATCTACTACAAATAGAAAAGTGAAAGAAAACAAAATAACGAGATATGCTATAGTAACATGTGCATGGTACAGTAGCAGAATTAAAACTAAATTATTTAATTCACTCGTTGTTGTTTTCTTTCACTTCTCATGTGTCAAGATGTAGATGACTGAAAGAGAAGGCAATGAAGGTGTTAGTTTGTTTAACTTTGAACGTAAGTAACAACAATAGCAAATCAAGCAATAGATACAAAAATACACATAAGCAACATATATAAAAACAAACTTGGAGAAATCACAATAAGCAATAGATACAAAAACAAACCTAGAGAAATCGTAGCATCACTAAAGACACAAAAGACGCTAAAGTTGGTGTAGAGTGAGAAAAACCAAATATGATTTGTTTTTCTAAAAAAATGAATGAAGTACTATATAGATGAAACTAAATCAACATTAAGGCTAAATGCCTAATCTCTAAAAGGGAATTAAATACAAGTAGCTAAGCTAAAGGAAGTAGTCAAGAAAATAACATATGCCTTACTATAAAAACAACTTACAAGCCCCACATTTTCTTCATATTCATAGACAAAGATTCTTGCATATGTTTTGCATATATGTAAGCTCTGATAAAGTGGATGATTTTATCCACAAGTAGGTATTTCTCTACCTTTTTATCAGTATATTGTGGACTATTTTGTTCCCTCCATATGGGGTATATGAAAATTATGAATGTTGATTTGAACATAATAGCATTGGGTTTCCTCCCCTCCGAGTTAGCCATGACAAAATTCAATGTCTACTCCCAATTATATCTAGGAAAATTATAAGTAACATATGCAAGATTCTACTCCAAATTGCCTTAGTATACATTGGAAAAATAAATGATTCCTATCTTCAACAACAATATTACAAAGTAAACAAGTTATGTTAGAATTGTCGTACAATTGACTCTTAGTTTAAAGTCTATTCTTGATAGCAATCCAAGTAATGAAAAAAGCCTTGGGACTAACAGCGTTTCTCCATAAAAGATTGAACCAAGGTACATTAGCCATTTCCTTTGTAAATAGTTGGTAACAATTAACAAGAGTTGTTAGAAAAGGTACCATTCATGTTTAAAGACTAGGAAATGACATCAGCATTTCGTAGATTATTGAGCAGTACAAGGTAGTTCATTCAATTAGAAAAACCTTTTGAAGGCTTAACAAATATTAATACTTTATGGAATTTTATTACCTATAAAACTACTGGTATATTATTAAATTTTTTATTAGACAACAAAATACGAGTAAAAAATATCGCTAAATTTCTTAATGATATTGAACCAATAAAAGCTTTTCATATAGTTACCAACGAAATTTTTAAAGAATTTATTAAAAAAAGATATAACTTCATATGAACAAGAAATTGAAAATGAAGAAAGAAAAAATGCCCTATGGAATCAAAATAATATACGAATATGTGATATTTGTTATTTGAAAGAATACATTTGTGAATTTAAAAATTATTATTTTAAATTAACTCGCATAGAACAAGAAATGTATATACAAATATTTATTCAAAATTTACCTTATCCAATAAATAAAATAGTAAAAGAATTATTCTTAATAAAAATACATGATAATCTAGTAGCTTATATTCTAGGAGATGTTATTTCAATAGTAAAAGAAGTATTATCACAAAAATGCTTAGAAGCAAAATTACATAAATCATTAAGACATAAAGATATTCAACTATGTTGATCTAAATATTCATAAGTACCTTAACAATATGGATGTGACTCTTTTACCTATCAAAAACAAAGAAAACATAAATATAAAAAATATAAATGGCAAAAATATCCCAAAAACAAGTATAAGAAATTCCCATTTAAACCTTATAAAAAAAGTTTTTAGAAAGAAAGCTTATAGACAAACTAAACCCAAGAAAAAAAATATTGTCCACAAACTAAGAAAACATGTAAATGTTGGTTATGTAAGCAAGAAAGTCATTATGGAAACGAATGACTAAAAAGAAACCAAAATAAATTCAAAGAAAAAATTAATATTTTAAATTTATCATTTAAATATAATTTAGAACCTATTGAGTCAGAATATGAAACAGATTCAACAATCTCTTCATTATATTGTTATGAATTGCAAACTTCAGAATCAATAACTGAATTCGAATACAACATTTATTCAAGTAATTATTTAAAATAAAAAATTTAATGCTTATATAGATACATGTGCTACTATTTGTATAGCATCTAAAATACTATTACAAACTTGGAAAAAATTAAATAAACCTTTACAAATAAGAATAGCAGATGGAGTACTAAATCTATTTGGTATGTAAGTTATTATAATAATATCATTATTGAAAATCACACTTTTATTATACCTTTAATTTATCAACAAGAATCAGGGTTACCATTAATTTAGGAAATAATTTTTTAAAATTATATAATCGTTTTTGTCAATATTTGCATTATATAACTTTACGAACACTAATAAAAAATCCTTAAGTCTAAAATCTACAATTCTCAAAATTCCAATATACCACACTTATTATAAAAATTTAAAAATTATAACAGAAAAATTAAATCAATTACAATTTTATCTTCTTAATAATCTTACTTTACAAATAGAAATAGAAACCTTAATAGAACAAGTTTGTAGTGAAAATCCATTAGATCCTAAAAAGAATACTAATAATCAATTGGTTTAAATAAAACTAAAGAACCCACACAGGAAATTAATATTAAGAATAATATTCCATATACATAACAAGATGTACAAGAATTTATTAATGAATGTTCCGAATTATTAAAAAAATAATTAATAGTACAAAGCACTAGTAAACATTCAACCCTAGCCTTTTATGTAAATGATCATTCTGAACAAAAGCGTGGAAAAAGAAGAATGGTAATTAGTTATAAAGAATTAAATAAAGCTCCTATAGGTGATGCATATAAATTACCTAGAAAAGACTATATTATAAGTAGATTAAAGGGACATCATTGGTTTACTACACTCAATGCGAAATCAAATTATTGGCAATTAAGACTACATGAAAATACCAAACCATTAACAGTCTTTACATGCTCCCCACAAAAACATTACCAATAGAATGTATTACCTTTTGGATTAGAACAAGCCCCTGGTATTTATTAAAGATTTATAGATAAAAATTTAGAAGGATTAGAAGAATTTTGCTTAACCTACATTGATGACATTAATATATTTTCAAATAAAGATAAGGAAGATCATTTAAAAAAGGTAAAAGAGGTTCTCACTAGAAGTCAACACAAAGGGTTAATTTTAAGCAAAAAGAAGATTAAATTAGCACAACAAAATATTAAATATTTAGGTATAGAATTTCATAATGGATTTTTAAAATTACAACCTAACATCCTTGAAAATTACACCATTTTCCTGACACTTTAAAAAACATAACTGAAGTTCAAAAGTTCCTTAGATTACTAAACTATATCTCTAACAAAGATTTCTTAAAGATTTAGTTAAAGAAAGAAAAAAAGTTACAACTTACATGCAGTACAAAAACCCAATGGATATAGACAGAGGAAGACACAGCAATGGTACGTATATTAAAAAATCTTTGCAAGAATTTATCAGCATTATATAATTACAATGATAAAGATACACTACTAGTACAAATTTATGCAAGTATGGATATATGGGCTGGCTTCCTTTTGGCACAACTACCAAAGTCAAGGAATTATCTCTTATGTAAATATATCAATGGGACTTTAATCCCACTGAAAGGAAATATTGTAACATCTCGTCCCCAAAGGAAGGGCTAGGAATCGATCTGGTACTTGAGCAGGTTATGAATTAGTTTGGCATGGATATTTTTGGCATGGCTCGGTCGGATTGGCTGAATGACCGACCAACCGAGCCACTGAGTGATCGCCCGTGCAAGTGCAGGGCGAGGGGCCGACCGATCCCTTGATTGGTTGGTCGGATTGGCTGAAGGGCCGACCAACCTAGTGAATACTGAGCGA
>JANKYE010000225.1:29503932-29522609 GCA_032467995.1 Erythroxylum dillonii
CCACTGAAATTTGTATGCTCGTATGTATTGACTGATTGATCAATGAATTGAATTATTGTACCGATCAGTAATGCTTGCATGAACTGTTTTAGTTTTAAATTACTATTGGCCGAGCAGTATTTCTTATCCGCCTGTGCCGATCGGATGCCAATATGAACGGCAATTTATACCGAACGGACTGACCGACCGCTCTAGCACGCCGCTCGTGCGGGCGCTAGCTCGGACATTCCTCTCGGTGTCGAGTTCGGGTCGGCGGGAGTGGGGCGCTACAAATATCCTATCCATGAAATGGAAACACTCGCATGTATTAAAATATTAAGAAAATAGAAAGTTGATTTATTACCTGTCAAATTTCATATTCAAACAAATTCTAAGTATATATGTGGATTTACTAAATATAGTATTAAAATAAATTACAATCAAGGAATTTTAATTAAATGGAAATTAGAATTAAATTAATATAATTTTCAAATACATTATATAAAATCTTCGACTAACAGTCTTGCAGATACCTTAACCAAAGAATGGAAGCAGTAATCCTAAGCCTCAAAGATTCATTCACCAAAAAGGAAGCAGAATTATTGGAACTGCAATGATAAGTAGGGTTAGTAATAAAAGAGATTAACTAGTTAAGATCAACCATTAATCTTCTTGAAAAACAAAACATCACTGTCATCCAACCAGTTACGCCTTAACAAATTACTCAAACACATTTTTCCCCTACTCCTTCAAACATTTCAGTTGAACCTATTAATCCATTACCCAAATTTGAACCATCTGTGTCTCGAAAACAAGAAGATTTTAGAGAATCTAAAGTCTATGTTATTTTTAATGGACCAATGGCAGGAATATATGATGAATGGCATAAGGCTTTTATCCCTATTATTGGAGAATCTTTAATCATTCATCGAAGTTATTCAAACCATTCAGAAGCAAATCAAGCCTTAGTCAAATTCAGAAATCCTACATTAAATCCTCACTATAAACAAGCCTTTGAAAAATAACTATCAGATTCAAAATGAAAACATTGGAAAACCTATCAATATGGAAAGAATCAATGTTGTACTTACAAGAGCACTAAAGGACGAAATGAAAAGAATTACTCCCGAAATTTTTTATGATTGTATTCAAGCACTCAATGAATGGAAGGAGGGCTAAAAGGTTTTTTAGTACTACCCCCAAAATCGAGGATGATATGGACCCAAAACTATTATTTTTCCAGAAACAGATGCATTCACTACCTATCTCTTTTTCCAAAGTGGTTTAGTAGATACTATTTATTTAACCAATTTAAACAGTCTTACCAAGTTTCCAGTTGGATTCACTCTTACAGTAAAAAACTACAAAGAAAAATTTGCAAAAGAAAGAGAAATCTTTATGAAGGTTTTCAGCAGCTATCCAATCTTTAAAAAAGTAGACAATTTCAAAGACTTAGACATACAGCTATCTCAAATAGCTTATGTATAAGTAGGAATCAGCAATGGTATGTATCCACCCATCGACAAACCACCAAAATATGAATTCAACTGGGATCTCATCAATCAGTTTAACCTCCATTACATTGAAGGTGTTTATCAGTAATGTTTAAATATTACTCCAGAATCATTGATTAAACTAAATTACAAAGGACCAAATATTATGATGACATCAACTTATCGTACACCTATATCTACTGATTCCTTCCAATTAATCAAACAAATCAAAGAAAATTTCTCAACCATATCTTGAGTATTCAGCATATTATCAGAAGATTGAAAGCACTCCATTTGTCAACAACTCCAACAATATCCATCTTGTCAATGTATCAACCGTCCTTCCACTTCAAAAGAAAAGGATGGCAGCTCCTCAGTGAATGTAATTATTGAAGAGTGATGTAAGCAACGATGTAATTTCAATTATGTAAGTCACTTATCTATAGGCCACTTATATAGACAATCCAAAAAGTAAAAGCAATTCTCTCGACAAAAAAAATCTACTTTTACTATTTTCATCAATAAAAGCAGATTCTCTCGATACAAATCTGCTTTTACTATTTTCTTATCTTTAGTTGTTTTTGGACACTTCTAAGTGCCCTTTGTATATATAATGTAACGATAGAGTGCTCAACTGTCTCTATAAGAAAATAAAAACTTTATGTATCATCTTTTGTCTAAAATTCTTCAAACCACTAAGTTAAAGCCTAAAGATTGGCATCAGAAAAGAGAACGCGAAGAGCAAAACAAAAGGTATGATCAATTATGTTTTTAGTTTTTCATCATTTTTATATATTTCAGTCTATTTTGTTTTTGTATATTTAAAATATTTCTTATATTCTCTTTATTATCTATTAAAAATGCCTATTTGTACTACTTGTAGAAATATTCATCTAGCAATAATACATATAGAAACAAAAATTTCGCTTAATAGAAAACTTATTAAAACTTTTAATGACACATAATAATTTAGAACAAATAAATGCTTCTGAAGCTACTCTTTATAAGTTTAAAGAAATACTAAATCGAGATATAGAAAACTATAATCAAGAAAGATCAGGTTAAAATAACTCTATAAACAATTTCAAGAACATTATAAAATCCATCATTCATGAATAATTATCTTATTTGTCAATTTATGTCACAATTATTTTTTATGCATAACTGTACATTCTGTAACCAATTATAGAAGCGTCTGTCGTTATTCTCGCCATGACTTAAGATGATCCCCACAGTATCTCCATTCACATTCATCTTGATCATCATCTATCTCGTCATTCAGATTTTGTTCGCATTCCTAAGATGAGTGAGGGTTTAAACTTCAAAACGCAAACCATCCCCTATTGGATGTTAGGACTTGAAGATAACCAACATGCTGTATATCAACAAAAGTAATAAGAGCAAGAAAGAATCAAAATGGAAAAGTTAATCCAAAATGAAGAGTTTCCTTTAGATACAGAATGACACAATGAAGAGGTGTGAGACAGAACGTCGTGGATCAGAAATAAGTGACTAACAACTTATACCTCGATGCAAGTATTTGGATGAGCTAAATTAAGACCTATAAGACTGCCAGTTGGGCATCTATACATCTGGAAATCATATATGTTTAAGTCTTTTTTTTCCACTTCAGTCTAGTTCCACTCGTGATGAAAACCTTACTATCGTCCAAGTTACGTTGTTTGTAAGTGGGCTGCGTATTTGCGCTAATAAGAAATAACCTCGACTTAAAGATGAGATTTCCAACTCTAAAAAGTAAGTGAGTAATCTACAGATCCTTGGTCTGAAAAGAGGTCCATAGAAAAAGGCTTTTGCTTATCAATATCTTTGTTGCCACTATCTATAGTAATCATCCCATCAAATAGAATAAGACAAACAATTATGCCGTCAAGAGAAAGTTTTGAGTGAATAGAGACCATTCGTTGGCATTTAGTACAGTCCGATATAGTTACTAGTAGACTGGAATCTTTTAAAATACTTGGGACATGTTTTAAGCTATGAAGAGATTTTGGACGTCACACGCTACGTACATTGAAATGATGAGGAACAAGATCAGGAGGTGGCATCATGTTGATGATTTCTTTCAAATTTCCGCTGAAAAGAAAAGGCATTCTTAGCATCTATTTTATAGAAAGAACTAAAGCTACACAATAAGAAAAGTAAGAGCATAGTCATTTTGGCCATAAAAGAGAATTTTCACACAATTCACTTTATATTTTTATTTATACTCTCTAGCTACCAACGTGCTTTATACCTAAACTTGGCAATATGAATCCATTTATTACCTATAGTCATGGAATTATTTGGATAAGGTACTAAAGTATGATTTCCTTTGAGTGCATCGAGCTCGTCTTCTGCAGCTTTTCCCCAAGAGGCATGCTCTCCTTGGGAATTAAAGTGTAATTGACATTGGTAAGCAAAGAAGGAGAAGAACAGACTGCTCACGGGATTGAATGTTCTTCGAAGTTAGCTCGTTTAGAGCAACAAATTGATACTTTCAATGAGATGAAGAAGAGTCAACGACAGCCTTGGAGAAGATTGCTCGGTAGTGTTAGCGATGCGGTTTTGACAATCACACTTAAATCCACATCTACTTCATTGTATATTTTGTTTACATTACCAAGTTTCTATAAACGTGGAAAAAAATTGATCTGTCTATATTCTAATTCGCTGATAAAGAATAATAATATAACTCTTTATAAAAGATAGCATTGTGAGACATACAAGAGATAAAATAATAACTGACTTTTTGTTTCTTTCAACTGTAGTGTACATAGTTTGATTTTCCCTTTATATACAGAATAAGTAAACAAAATATAAGCTATTTTCTATTTACAGAACGACTACATTTTATTTAAATAAACAATACATGTCTATTAACAAAAACTGCTTATAAAGTTAACGTCCCCCTCTCAAGTTTGGTGAACATCAACCAAACCTAATTTGGACAGAAGAGAAGCAAAAACTGGAGCTGCCAAAGCCTTGGTAAAAAGATTTGCTAACTGGTTCTTGGAAGAAACATGAGTAAGAGCAACAAAATCTAGCTTGTATTGATCACGAACCATATGACAATCAATATCAAGATATTTTGGGCGTTCATGAAAAATCAGATTAGCAGTAATATGTAAAGCAACCTTATTATCACACCATAAAGTAACAGGAGAAGTAAAAGAAATCTGTAAATCATGCAACATATAAGAAATCCATAACAATTCACACACAGCTGAAGCCATGCTGCGATACTCTACTTCAGCAGAAGATCGAGAAACTGTGGGTTGTTTTTTAGTCTTTCAAGAAACTAAAAAAAACCCAAGAAAACACAAAACTCAAAAATAGATCTTCTAGTCGTCAAACATGATCCCCAATCAGCATTACAATAAGCCACAAGTGAATAGATAGAGGATACAGGAAAAACAGAAGATGCAGTGGAAGCAAGAAAAAACAAACCTTAAGAAGGGGACAACCTTTCAAATATTTCAACAAGTGAAGAGCAACATCCCAATGACCTTGACAATGAACATTAAGAAACTGACTTAATTGTTGAGCTGCAAAAGTAATGTCAGGCTATGTAAAACTAAAATATAGCAGCTGACCATTTAACCTCTAATACTGTCCTACATCGTCCAGTAACTGACCAGATTAGTCAGTCAAATGTAAGCCCTTAGGTAGTGGTGTAGAAATCGATTTTGATCCAGTCAAACCCAATTCAGATAGAATATCCAAAACATACTTCCTCTTATTAACATATAAACCAGTAGATGATCGAGCAATCTCTAAACCAAGGAAGTATTTAGCTAGCCCAAAATCCTTGATGGTAAAGCAGTATGCAGAAAACTTTTAACATTATTTAACACAACTTCAGACGGTCAAATCAACAAAATGTCATCCACATATATAAGAAGTGTAACAAAAGTAGAACCACTGGATGTGGTAAACAAGCAATGATTATGTTGTGATTGCACAAAACCATAAGAAAGCAAATATTTAGTAAATTCACAATTCCACTGTCGTGAGACTTGCTTTAAGCCATATAAGGATCGGTTTAACTTGCAAACTTCATTCGGTCCAGCCTTAGTATACCCATCCGGAGGAATCATGTACACTTCCTCATCAAGTAACCCATGCAAGAAAGCATTATTCACATCTAATTGATGTATAGGCCAAGAAAAATGTGCTGCAATGACTAGCAATAAGTGAACAGTTACTGTTTTAGCAACTGGTGAAAAACTATTAGCAAAATCAATTCTCTCAATTTGATGATAACCTTTTGCAACTAACCTAGCTTTATAACGATCAACAGTCCCATCAAGCTTAAGTTTCACCTTATAAATCCACCTGGAACCAATGACCTTCTTACCATCTGGTAAAGGAGTTAAAATCTAAGCTTGATTGCATTCTAGTGCAACCAACTCCTGCTGCATAACTCTTATCCAATGTACATTAGTTCTAGCTTGATGATAAGATTGAGGTTCCTGAATATTTGAAACATTTGCCAAATAAGTTATGTATATGGATGTAAGATGTGGGGTAGGTATAAAAGGAAAAGTAGAAGGGGTATAAGCCGATGAACTATAATCTGAATATGAAGATAAAACAATGCTAGTGGTTGCTTGACACACAAAATCAGTTAGCCAAGCTGGTTTATGTGATATTCTTGTACTTCTACGCAACTCAGGAGTGGTAATAACTGGAAACGTTGAAGAATGAGATGATGAAGACTCAGGGATATGTGTATCAGTGTTTGAAAGTGGTAAATTGACAGGAGAACTGCTAATACCCGAAGGTAAAACATCAAGAATATCATAAGGTTGATCAACTGGAACCAAAGAAAGTGGAATAATTGGTGTGGTATTAGACGAAGACTGAAAAGGGAAAGTATTTTCCTGAAAAACTACATCTCTAGAAACAAGAACATAATGAGATTCCAAATCAAACAACTTATAAGCCTTTTGTCTATGGCTATATCCTAAGAAAATACATTCATATGCTCTTGGATCAAACTTATACTTATGTGGTTGAACATTTGTGGCAAAACAAAGATATCCAAAAGACTTTATATGAGCATACTTGGGTGGATAACCATGTAAAATCTCATAAGGTTTTTTCCATATGAGAAGCGAAGTGGAAATTCTATTTATGAGATAAGTTGTTGTAAGGATAGAATCACCCCAAAATTGTTGAGGTAAAGATGCTTGAAACAGAAGAGCTCGAGCTATCTGTAATAAGTGTCTATATTTTCTCTCCATTATCCCATTCTGTTGTGGTGTATAAACACACAATTTATAATGTAAAATTCCCAAATCCTTAAACATTTTCTGACACCCCCCACTTAAGAACTCAACTCCATTATTTGTTCTTATGATCTAAACAACTTCTGGAACTAAGTTCTCACCACCTTAAAAAAAACTATCCAAACAACTTATCATCTGAAATTTATGAGTCATCAAATATGTCCAAGTTGCCCTACTGTAATCATCCACTATTATCAAGAAATATTTCCCACCAGAAACAGAATGTTGATTATAGGAACCCCAAATATCAACATGTACTAATTGAAAAATATAAACAGTATGAATAGTGCTACAAGAAAATAACAATCTGTGTTGTTTAGCAATTGGGCAAATATCACAAACACCAGCTACACTAGTAACTTTATTATCAAGGGAAACAATATGCCTAAGTACATTATCAGAAACATGGCCTAAACGTTAATGCCAAATTTTGTACATAGACACAAAATAAACATTATTGGGACTACTGTCAACAGTACACAAAGAATATCTAGCTATTGTGTCAGTTTTAATGGAATCCTTGTCTAGGATATAAAACCTGTATAGAACCTTACAAACTGCCAATGTTTGGTTAGTCTTCAGGTCCTGTAAAATGCAGTAGTTTGGAGAAATTTTGAAGGTAGCAAAGGATGTGGTTGTAAGTTTATTAACAAATAAAAGATTGAATTTGAAAGTAGGTATATGTAGAGTTCTGTCAAGACAAGTTCATTAGGTAAGAAAACATCTCCAATGTGATGTACACGGTTCTAAGTTCCATCAGGCAGATATACAGGTATAAATATGTTAGGTACAACAGTTTTAGTTAACAAATAAAGATCCACACACATATGGTTTGAGGCTTCTGTGTCTAATATCCACAAATCTAAACCTAGGCCATCTAAACTAGAAAGAGCTAGAAAAGGAAGTGTACCTGCAAAATCCGAAATATGTGCCAGGTTCACCATGAGAGGATCTGAGATTGCTCTATACTTCACCAACTTTAGCAATTCTTGTTTGATCAATTCAGAAAATGGAGGATTAGAAGTACCAGTAGTAGCATCTACCACTAATTTACTGTTATCTACAGTGAATGAATTATCTTCATTCACTGCATTAGCAGTATAACTTTCCCACTTCCTTTTCCTTTCTTATTCTGCAGCTCCTTATACCTGTCTGGTACTCCAATGAGCTTAAAATAATTTTCTTTCATATGTCCATTCTTCTTGCAATAAGAACAATACATCTCACTCTTGTCACTACTACCCCATTTATGTTTAAATTGTTTCCCTCCTACATCTACAACCTTCTTAGTATTCCCTTTACTCACCAACATAACATTATGCTTTATTCCTTCACTAAAAACTATCTGCACCTCCCTTTGCTTTTCTGCCCTTAAGACCATAGAGTGGGCCTTATTGATAGAAGGCAAAGGTTCCATAACTAAAATTTGATTCCTAATATGATCATAACTCTCATTTAGACCCATTAGAAATTGCATTAACTGATTCAATGACGTCAAATTAGCTTGAGCCTCAAGTGCTCAACAAACACACTGTGATGTCACCCCATAAGTACACTGTGGGACAGGCATGAGACACTAGAGTTCATCCCACAATTTCTTAAGAGTAGTGAAGTATTTAGCAACAGACATATTTCCTTGTGATGCTGCACTAATCTGTCTTTGTAAATGATATAACAAAGGACTGTTACTTTCTCCAAACCTTTCTTCTAATTCTAACCATAGTTCTTGGGCAGAATTTTTATAAATGAAAGCTTCAACTATATCCTTTGAAATTGAGTTCAAAATCTATGATCTAACCATGTAATTAGTCCTAATCCATTTCTCAATTTCAATAGGTCCTAGACTAGGTGTCTAACAAGTTCCATCAATAAAACCTAATTTCATCTTAGCTCCTTCTCTAGCTCAAAAAATTATTCCCATTCAATACTACAATAACTAAACTCATACCTGGATAGTTTGATCCTTGAAGGTATGTTTGAGTTTCTTCAGGTGGAACTCTCAATTCGGGATCTAGAGTTGATCCAACTAGGGAATCATGCGAAAAAACCTTCCATCATTACCAACTGCTCAGACCAGATGCGCACCCGTGAGAAGAAAGTGGAGTTTCTAAAACCCTAACTCTCGACCCCTTGATTTAGTTACTCCCTCAAGTGCAGATGCAAAATAGATCTGTTGATGATGATCAATAGTCGACTCCTTTCAAGATCTTAATCTCTCGAATCAATCAATCAAAGGCAACGACCTATTATAGCTTCATTGCCTGCTCTGATATCATGATACATTTGACTGTAGAAGAGAGATTAAAAAAAAGAACTGACTTTTTATTTCTTTCAACTATACTGTACATAGTTATATTTTCCCTTTATATACAAAACAAGTAAAAAAAACATAATCTATCTTCTATTTACAAAATGACTACACTTTATTTAAATAAACAGTACGTGTCTATTTACAAAAGCTACTCATAAAGTTAACAAAGTTTAGGTTTATTTTGTTCATCAAGAAGTAGCACAAAGCATGCATACCTAAAAACATGAGGATTAGAGCGATTAGACAATTTATTGCTAATAGAAAACTATGGTCCTTAATGTTCAAGAACTGGTGACCATTACTTATTAATAATAAAAGATCAATTTCTACCAAAAATTAAGAAGGTACATGAGACTTAAATAATAGATAATTTCAACAATATGAACATTTTTTATTTTTTTCATTTTGCTATGATGTTTGTGGACATGATTATTGGAGTGAAATACAATTTTCATGAAATGGCATTGAGAGTTGTTGAACAAAATTTCCCTCCTAAATAAAATAAAATATTTTATTTTTTCTAAATTGTGTTTTTAACGTGATGATTTGCCTTTTGTCTAGACTAAGAAGCTCATATTTGATATGTAAAAATAAATAAATGAAGGAATAAGATAAGAAACCCATAAATCGAACTGTATTAGAGACTAAATGGGTAATGTAGAAGCTTTACTAAGAACACAACTTTCATACTTTACTTAAACTTGGAGAGACTAGACGCTCAAGACAATTAGTATAAGGAAGACTAATAGGAGGATGCTAAAGCAACCACATTATTTTTTATAAGGTGTCTTTTAAAGATTATGAGGTTGGAAAAATATAATAGAGAAGATGATATGAATTCAAGTTCTTATGAAACAAATATCCTGAGCATCACAATCATTTGGTGAAAACTTTACAGAGTAATTTTGATTAGCCAATTTTTCAAAAGAGATTAAGTTTGAAATCAGTTTGGGTAAATATAAGGTAATAATGTTTTATAGTTTTTATCTACTAGACCAACAATTCCAACACCTACGTAGGCCATTCTTTTTTATAAACTGTGTCATACTTATATGTAAGATATGATTTAAGGTTTAAAAAAGAAATGTTTTTGCCTAAGCATTAGATTGAATGCACCATAATCAATAAACTAAGGGGTTGATTTAATTCCTTTACCTGATAAACTAACATTAGAGGCGGTAAAAGAGATAGCACATGGAAGTTTTGATCACAATAGGTATTTGAACATTTGTTGTATTAGTTCTTGCAAAAGTTGACTTCTATTATGTTGGATCCTTCTTTTCTATATTGGATTGACTGTAAATTATACAAGCTGACTTTATTTGCGTCTTAATAATTTGCATGTAAGAATACTATGGCATAACATTTTATAGTAGCTACGGAATTTCGTCTTCTTACAATGAGGTTATATATGTTTAGTTTTACTGCAATGTTTGCATCGGATATTATTCAACCACCATTCTTGCGCCTTTAACTAAAACTTGCAATCACAATGGGCTTGCCTTGGGCCTAGGTGGAGGTTCAATCGTGTTCGAGATATTCAGCTTAGTTTGACCCAAAATGATATTATTTTAAAATTTGATCATTAGATTTGGGCTACGTTGACGCTTTTAATTTTGAAACTACTTTAAAATTCGGTTAAATCATTTTTTTTTTTTTTGCTCTAATTGAACTCAAATTGGTTTGTCAACTCTACTTGAGGTGGAAAGAAAAAATAAAAATAAAATTTAACATCTAATATGGCTTATGCATTTAGATGTGTTTCCTCAAAGATAAGCACCCTAATACGTATCCATTGCCATAATTTCTCACCTAATGATATTTACTCTCACATTCTCAAATTTTGTCCATTTATAACAAAATTGTATAACTCTATTATGATTCATTTCTTTCTTCATAGGGTTGCCTAAACCATAGAATTTTGTTATCCTATATTATGTAGTCCACAATCTAGAAATTCCACATATTGATATCCCTATGTCTTCAATTAATTCTTATTGCTTCAAATTCTATTTCAAATTGCCTAGCTTGATTGGCTTAAGATTAAATCTTTTGTAAATATTCTTAAATCCCATAAACTATCTTGAAGGTCCAATACCTAATGTATATTTGGTTCAATAGAATTAAGAATTGAAAGTTAAAAGTAATGACTAGCATTTGGTTTTTATTGAACCTTTTTCCTTTTCATTATTAGGGTTCAATAATAATTCCTTAAGAATTTTAAATAAATATTTTCCTTCAACAAATCATTGAAAATGAAAACTAAGAAAATGAAGGAAATTCAAACTAGATGCACCAATTACATGATACTGTAATGAACGAAAGTTGATTTTTAGATTTGATAGAAATAACAATAAAATTGCATTTCAATTTTGATAAATTTGGGCCTAACTTCACCCCAAAAGGTACCTTTTAAAGGGAGGTTTGTCATACATTTATAAACTATTTTAACATTATTTACTTGCTCAATACGGGATTCTTGACACACCCCTTCAACCCAAAACAGGGCTAGATATTTGATAGGCGCATTGGGCAAATGGCTATAATAGGTGGAGCACTGCTTCAAACTATTGCGACAAGTTTAGATTCTCGTACTATGATAAATTTAGGCCTAGCTTCGACCTAAAAGATATTTTTTAAGGAGAGGTTTGTTATATATTTATAAACTATTTTAACATTCTTTATTTGCTCAATGTGGGATTCTTGATAATTTTTGATGAAGTCTTAAAGGTTCTTCAAAAAGGATTTTAAAGTTATTAAAAATATAAAATTTTGCAAAATAACATTTTTCTAATATCATAATAAAAAACGAGAGTTAATTATATAAACAAATATACAGAGACAAGATATGCATAAAAAATGCTTTGTATTAATATTATGCCAACAAATCTTCATATTAATTATAGAGATATTTTTAACCTATAATTTGAATACATATGATGTTCACAAATGTCTGACATTATTTTTGTTATTAAATTCATTTTGATTGTCATAATTCTTGCCATTCACATTCTGTTCACATTGTTAACTTGGATATAGAGCAGAATTTCCAGTCTTAGCAGGAGGAACACTGTTGTATGAATTACTATGAATTAGCGATGGATGAATTTCGGGAAGACTCAATGACACCGTTTGTTCCAACTTCTTTAACATATATGAGCGTTTCAATTCAACATCATTCATTGCACAATCCGCCGACATTTGGATCAAATCTGTTTCCTTGTTGGCGACCAACAAAATGCATGCAATGTAGTGTTGTAACTTTAGCACAAGTGTCAAAGGTGTTTACTGAGCACAGAGCAGCAGAGCATTTACTTTCTCTCGTTTAACCCACAGCAGCGACTTACTAGTGTTTCCCATTGGTTATAAAGGTCGTTTGATCAGTAACATCCTGAATTTAGAGAAAAAGAATATTGAGAATTTGAGAATCATCTCTTTTGTTGATTCTATTATCTCCAATTTTTGTGTACTGTATACATTTTGAATATTAAGAATTTGAGAATCATCTCTTTCGTTGATTCTATTATCACCATTTATTGTGTAGTGTATACGTACTGTTTTCTCCTCGAAAGCTCTGGCTGATACGACAAAGCAAAAGCATTAAAATAAATAGGATTCAATAGCTGCCACTCCGTTGAATTTCAACTTCATTTGACATCCCATAACTCAATTGGTTAGAGATGAAATCAGTTTTATTGCAAAACAAGCTCAAGAAAATGAAACGGACCATACAGCTTGCTTTCAAGTAAAAATGCTTTACAAATTGACAGTAACTTGTTAAACAATAATTCCAGATTGTTCACTCTGGCTCGGCAAAAATGGCAGCTACACCATCTGCTCACTTTATTAATGTCTGTCAAATTCAGAAATTAAATAAGTATATATGCCTATATGCAGATTGTCATATGCTTCTACTGTTCATGGAGACGCCAACTCCTTCCATCTTCTTCCATACAACCAGGGACTTGAGAAACTGCATAACCTGTGTGGAAAATTACAGTTTCAACAATCAGACAAGCCAGAAATTGGAAAAAGAAAAACAGCACTAAATGTCACCTCAGTTGGATCCTTCAGAGAGTAGGAAGCATTGGTTTCTTTGGGCAGAGAGGACACCAGAATACCATAACCTCGATTCCCTTCCCTCAGTACCTAACACGATAACCAGGGGTCAATTAGTTTTATTTTTTTCCCCTCAAACTCCAGCAAGATACACCAACTTACTTACCTTGAAGGCATCTTCATCAGAGCGATCGTCACCAATGTAAATTGGGAGAACATCATCCCTATCACTTAGTTCTGCACCACAGAATTTTAAGATGATACCCATGAGACAGAATTTTTAATATAAAGATTACAATTATTTCTGAAGAGTACACCAATAACTATGAAAATGTACCAAGAGATTCAAGAAGAAATTCAACTGCTTTCCCCTTGTTCCAGTCGATGACAGGACGGACTTCTAAAACCTGCCAAACAAAAATGATGTTTAATTATTGAAAAGAAGAAATAAATGGATTTTAAGGTGAACAAGTCTTGCAAACAAACATACCTTCCGCCCATGTGTTAATTTTAAACGAGGATACTCTTTTAGAATATCATGAACACATTGTGCAATTGCAGGCCAGTTCTGAAGTGGATCCAAAACACAACATATATTTAATTTGATTGTACAAATAGTAGAGATAAACTTCTAATCTGGAAAGCCAAGTCTTCGTGTTCTTAAATACCTTCTCCTCTACATTGCGGTAATGTACAGAGGTACAAAACTTGTGATTCTCAACTCTTGTACCTTTGATACCCTTAGTATTCTCGACAAGGGCTCTAAAAACCTGCAAGTAAAATAAGATGATTCAGATTAAACACCGTTCTAAGCTCGACCAGCAGCTCTGTACAAATTAAAACAATCATGCACCTCATCGATCATAGGTAGAAATTCTCTAGCGGGCTGGAAAACATTAACCTTCTTGCCCTGTCAATTTAAGCAGAATAGGAACCACACGTCAATGAGTTTGCAACCACGAGTTCAGCAGAAAAGGTCTGGAATTTCAACTCAATATTCACTGGAAAGTTGCATAAGAACAGTCATCTTATACCTGTTGGTCAGTGCATTCAATACAATTTAGATGGTCACTGGACATCCTCTTATTGATGGGGCCCATGATGTCCATTCCATGACTACCAGCATAATGGAGTTCAGTTAGTCCTATCAACTCAAAGACCTGGAAAACTTAGAAGCATTATATAACCATGATGGCTACCAAATGGTATCTAAATCACGTCAGATATGTTGAGATTAGATTCTAAATTGAGGAAACCTCCACCCACCTTATCACGACTTCTTCCACTAATAATTGCAGTTGGGAAGCACTTTGCCACATTCCTTACAGCAATCCGCATCTGAAAAATAATTATCTCAATCATTGCAAGCACACAAGGCGGTAAAGATTAGCAAATGCAAAATTACATATTAAGATTATAAGGAAGTCTGCACAATCCTCACATCATCTGACATTAGTGCTTGATCTGGATCATCCACAATTGGAGAAAGTGTCCCATCATAATCTAGAAAGATGGCTATTTTTTTGTTTCTAGCAAAACTTGTCATTTGCTCAAATGAGTTCAGTGCTGATGGATATTTGAGCTGCAAAATTATAAAAACAAAAGACAGGAATCAGGTTAAAAGAGGCAAATATTAACACGCGCAAAAATATAGAAAGAACCATAAAGTTTTCCTGAACATCAGTAAATTAAACAGTATACGGCCTATATACTAAATCAAATAAATTTATAAAAAACAATGAATGCATACCATCCAGGAGCGGTAAGCAGTGTCAGCATCATCCGAAGAAACCTCAACACCGAAATCTTTGTTGAGTTTCTTCCGAGGGGGTGATGAGGATATCATGGCATCCAGCCACCCATTGGAGCGAACATCATCTAGTTTTCCTGGCTTCTTCCTGGAGATGCCAATATACCGGCCAGAGGAGAACGATGGTCCCGTTTGTGGGTAAGACAACAGATTAGAATGGATGTTGAGTTTCGAATTGCTTGTTGGTATTGGATCAGTGAGAACAGGAGATGAATGATTTCCTTTCACATCCATCAGATTCGGATTACTTGAAACTTAATTTGCAATCAAATTAAGTGAATGATCCTAGATTGCAGTTAGCCAAACAGGTATTGTATCTTGGGCAGCAACCTTTTTAGCCAACCCTCTTGTCAATAAAAAACCACCTCTTTAAAGTTTTCTTGTCACTGCTGCTAGGAAAACAGTCCATCAAGTGTAGACTCCCTGAAAACTGCTAATACCATCAAAGTTGAATTTAAGTTGCTTCAAAATATGAAGGCAGACTGAATCAGAAATAAAGATTGAAACCACACCTTCTCATCTTCAAAGCTACACTGCATTTAGATCAAGTGGCTGAACACCATTTGGAAAACTATGGCTCAAAATTTGATGGTGTATGTCCGAGAAAGATTATTTGTTTATCTGTTCATCAAAGAATTATCAAAGAGGCATGTTCATTCCCAAGAATATTGCCCGGTCAACATAAACTACTTAAATTTTCCATTTTTCTCAAATGTCCAAATCAATGTCTCAGCTACTCTTATCACTCTACAGGAAACCAACAAAAGATCACATCGATAATTGTAAGAAGCTTTGAGAGGTGAACTCCTATTAATTGCAGCATCTGACAGTAGAGGGGGGCTTGATGCTCGAAGATCAGATTAATAAAGTTAATTCCTTAAAAACTTTGCAGTGAAGATGCTTTGAGAAAATAACTAAAGTTTAGAAGAAAAAAACAGGTACAAGTTCTCATTAAGGATTGACTGTCGTTTTAATCTTCCAAGTCCTGGTAATCCCTCCAACTAAAGAAAAAATTAAAAAAAAAATGCAATTGCAAGATGATTCTACACCTATGGTTTGTTGAACAACCCACGTATAAAAAGTTTCAGGTAAATGCCATTTTTTTAAGGATAAATACGCTATACAAGACACAGTATATCATTCAACAACTTGAGATGACAACTAATATTATTTACCAAAGAAACACAATAATAAAAAGGTATACATAAAAAAAAATAACAGCATCCCTGAACTGGATCCTGCTAATATATGTTAATTAAATCTATAGTTTTGATTAATCAGAATATGAATGTATTCCACCTAGAACATAGGATGTAGATGCTTCCAGGTGTTATGAAACTGCAGATGGTTAATAATATTAATAAAAATTGTAATTTTCCTCGCAATAAAGCTTAGCTTCATACGGTGCGCTGATCATACTTAATCTATAATTATAAATCATCTGTCTTTGATGAAATATAAGCGGGGTCTACGTGGGCCAGCAGAAAAGTTGTTTCACCTGTAGATCTAATGCATCACTTTCAAGGTTCTGCGGTTGTTCTTAAACAAACCAATTAAGTACCGTATAGGAAATTGAAAACATCATTTTCCCTACAATGAGAAGACACTGCAACTAACAAAACGACCTTAGACTTGGATTCCAAACCTCATAAAAGGAATTGAAAACAAAAACAAAACCAGAGGTCATTTTTGCATTATATTGAAGAAAATAATGCTACGTTGAAGTTATTATTAAAGAAAATCAGGGTACAATTAAAGCATTATCTCTAACCAACGCAATATCGTATCATAGCATAAATTGAGGGCGTCCCATATTTAAAAGCCAACTTGCTACACCAATAGGAAACGATTTGAACACTTTCCAAACGCCAACAGATTTACCTAGTACCTCGCTAAAAAGAAGACGACAAAACACTGCTTCGTAGTAATACGAAAACGATAAACAAATGGGCTGCCCATATCAATTCCCATGGTTTGTTAAAATAAACGTTAAATACATCTATACAAGAAGAGATCCTGCACTGTTAAAATAAGGACACCGTATCCTTCAATCAAAAACCACACGCATTCAAAAGTCATACGTCCATTGGCTTAAAATTCCAAAAAGGGGCATACAAAAAAAGAAAACATAAACTGGGCATTTCACTCTTTAGACAACAGAGCAACACCAATCAAAAGGCTTCGTTTTCAAAATCAACACGAAAAGTTGTAAACTTGAAGCGGCCAAACTCAAAATGCTTTCATATTCCATCATAGGCCCTTGCATGTCCAACAAAACGGGAGGTAGAAAAAGGATAAACGCAGATCTCACGAAAGGGTTCGTCTTTATGCATTATATTGGTGAGGGTTAGAACAGCATTGCAGATGAAACTTACAGGCGGAAACAAGAAAAAGAAAATATAAGATAATCAGGACCAGAACAAAGCATACCTTATCCACGACCTTTCGTTTCCTTCTTTTTTTTTATATTTCCTCTCCTTTCTTATCAACCAAACAAGAACTAGGTGTCTGGAAATGGGATTTTCAGATCAAAAATAAACCTGAAGAACCAAGAAAAAAGGGAAACAGAACTGAGAAGGGCCAAAAAGGTGTATCAGGCGTAAGATAGGACGTAGAAACCTGAAGAAGAAGAAGGAATCAGCTATATAATTAAGAAAACAAGGTAGTCGAAGAGACAACCTACATGAGCAAAGAAAGAAAGAGAGAGAGAGAGAGAGACAGAGAAGACGAAGAGAAAACAAGGGAAGGTAACGAGGGAGAGAAAAGGGATATTTATAGAGTTTGATAGCTACAGAAGACGTGGTTAACAAGGTAACCCTCCTGTAATCTCATTATAACAAAATCTTTTGCTTTTCTTTGAATCAGCGTGCAAAGTGAAAACAAGAAAGCAACATTTTAATTTATGATTTAGCAAATAAGTCAAAAGAAAAAGAAATGAAATTAAAAAGGCAGATTTAAAATGATAAATAAATAATTTTCTAGACCACGTAAAAGGGATTATATATTATTAATTCATTCTTACTCTTAAAAACAAGAGCTTTTAATTAAAATGAAAATTGTGTAAATAAGAAACTCTTTAACCTGAGAAGAAAATACAAAAGTAAGAAAAGAAAAGAAACCCCAACAAATGGGTGAACTTGAAAACAGCATTTCCGAAAGCAACGCGTGTAAATGAGAAGCCAAGGGAGGATATATGAAATGGTGCCATGTGGGTGGTGATGGGGGTGTTTTTAATACGAATGATGTGTCCACATGTCAGATGTGGGCCCTCTTTACATATACGGACGGATTTGCCCCTCCTGTCGCATTCTCCGTAAAATAAAACAACAATTTAAGTTAACTTATAAACATCAAAAGTTATAGAAATTTTAAATTTTTAGTTTTGTCTATTATATCAAAAGATGATTATAATAACCATTGATTTTATTTTCATTTAGATGAGATTTAATGTGCACTTAATTTATCCATCTTACATGTGAGCTTGCACTTCTTTATAACTAATAGATTTTGTATACTATTTGTTCAATCAAATGGAATATTTCAATCCATTAATATTCCATTTGATAATTTATTTATTTATAATAGTTCAAAATTTTTGGAAAGATAGGAGTTAAATAAGGGATGAAGAGTCGCTTAAGTCTCATTATAATTTAGGGTATGCTTGTTTGGGGGGTATGGGATAAAAATTATGGGTATACTTTGAAAACTAATGGTTGGTGGACTCCTTTCATTAT
>JANKYE010000225.1:29523226-29538152 GCA_032467995.1 Erythroxylum dillonii
AATGATTATATCCATTCCCATTCCTCACTATATTCATTCCTATTCCTATTCCCATTACCCTTCCCCAACCAAGCGCCTCCTTAATTGTAATCATATGATGATAGGCTGTAACTTCATTTATTACAATCAAATGGCTTTCTTTCCATCCTAAAAGCCAAGGCACGAGACGAGACGAGACGTCGACTGATGATAATTGATAAAGGTCGCAATATTCACCAAAAGGATTGAATATTTACAATTAAAAAAAAACTAAATGCATCAAATTTTAATAATAAAAACTGAGGTTAAAGCCATTCAGTACTTGAGATGAAGGAGGTGGGCTCAGTCCACGTGGCAGCAGATGGGACTTCACGTGAGAAAAATGTTAACGCGGGCTTGATAGTTTGTTTACTTTGTACTGCTGGGGCCGCAAGATTCTCGTGGCCAGTCACGTGGCTCAATTGTCTGAGCTGGCAAAGCCTACTTGCTCTTTGTCAGCTATGACCGGGTCCGGGTGGGTACAGAAAACTGTTTTGTTTTCTTTCCCCAATTTCTGTAGTAAAAAAGGTAGGGTTAATGATAAGGAGAAGTCGAAAACTAAAAAGATAAAAAGAAGGATGCTCTGTGGGACCCGTAAAGTTGGTTGTTTTTATCTGTAATAACGACGAAATTTTCACGAGCTGTACGTGCTTAGTGTAGGCGTTGGGTTAGTATAACAAAAGCCTGCATATTCGCTTGGCTTGGGTTGAAAAGAACTGCTCAGTCATGTTCACATTCACACCTTCACAAAGCTTTATTTGTGAATCCTACGTGGTTATGACATTGTGATGAATTACTTTCTAGGGATTCTGTTCTGTTTTACGTTTCTCTTCCTTTCCTTAAAACTCAAAAGCTACAGAGATAAATAAGTTATTGACAAAAGAGGAGGCTTTGTGTGAACAACTACTTTATGTTGATAATTCAATCAAGCTCAAGGATCAATTCTAAACTAAGCCAGTAGGTATTCTTTCGTTGATAATTACAAAGTCTTAGAATCAATCCTCTTCTTTTTAGTTTTTTCTACCTAATGCCCCATATTGAGATTAAATATTTGATAAGTAGGTCATATTTTTAAAATTATTTTCTTTACAAGACAAAAGTAAAGGTTTGGTTTGTTTAATTTTTAAAAATTTTCTTATAATTTCATATTATAAAAAGTTATTATATTTTGTTAAATGAACATATATGCCCTCATATTAATTTTTATAATAGATGGTTTTGAAATTTGTTAGTATTTAATTAATTTTAAAAGGAATAACAAATTGTTGAATTCCAATCTTAACACCATTAACTCCAAGCATTAAGATTCAACATCTAGGGGTAAAATTATTCTCAAGTCATAAGTTAACTCCAAGTTTTAACATTCAAAATATAAGCGTAAAAATTATTCTCAAGGCATAAGTCACAATGGCAAGGGTTTTATTGTGGTACTCACTTGATATTTATTCTTAAAAGTAATCATCATAAATTATTTGAACTTTTATTTTATTATAAATTAATTAATTATTACCCCCTCTAATATTAATCTACTGTTAACCCTCTAATTCATAATTGACATATAAAAATTATACATTAATAAATATATTAAAATCTAAACAAAAAACTCAATACCCCAATTATGTCATCTAAAAACCTAACTAAAACAGCCTCGTCACCAATTATATCTCTTCGAGCATCCCTGAGGCAATGATCCCTTCTTTTTGTGTCATGGTCGTTACAAAGAACTTTGTCATCCTTGGAGCTTCATAGAGTTGTTTCTAGGGCAAGTCTGCCATCCTCGGTGGATCTCCATTATCTTATGAAAGTCAACGGAGGAATGATAGTGTTGTATATGATTAAAGTCCCGCTATTCCTCGAGTTGGAAAACACAGGCAGAAGGCTCCGAGGACTCCATAGCGGTGCCTACATTGGTTACTGGTTGACGGATTGATTTGGGTTTAAGGCAATGGTTAGATAAGGTTTTGTTTGGGTTTCTTCAAATTGGTTTTGTCAGTTTTGTGTTCGGACTGGAGTTTCTTATGAAGGCCTTTTGGCTTCACGATCGGAAAACATGCGATAAGCTAGGGTTTTGGGTGGACTTCTGGCCTATAAAGATGGCCACTGCTAAGCTTTGGACGAAGACATGAAAATGATAAAAGAGACTTGGGTTGGATTGAAGACGGCTTTAGGAAACAATTTAGGGTTTTATTTTAGATTTTTAATTACTTTTTAATAAATTTATTAATATGTTAAACTTAAATTATTAATAAATTAATAGGTTTTTTTAATTTTACAGATTACATATGAGTTAATTTTGTAATAAATTAAAATTTTAAATATTTTATTATAATTTTATTGATCTTAATTAATATAACAAAATTAAATAAAAGTTTTATTTGAACCTGCTTATGCTATCTACAGCAAAATAATTTTGTTGTGAGTTCTTTAGATTCGTTAGCCGCGTGATAAGTAATAAAGTGACGATAGTGCTTGCACGATACCAACAACACTTTTAATTATGGAAGCATCTCTAGATTTGTGTGCTCTTTTCAAATATTTTGTGTTTTGAAACACTATCAATGTAATCTTTCTTTGTTATTTTACTTAAAGAGCAACTCCTAATTAATTTATAATTAATATTTATGCCATAAGAATCAGATTATAATTTTGTCAGTTTTTTGGATGCATTGCGCTATTAAATACTGTTCCTGTGATTTTTTCTTCTTCTATTAATTAGTAAAAGGTAATTGTAGAAAGGTGATTCATGTAATCTTTATGTAGTTTATAAATAATAATATAATCAATGATCTATATTTTATATACAAAATTTAATGATTTATATTAATTTACAAGCAGTAAAATCCGAGGGGTGATTCCCTGTCCAAGTTACCCAATACCAACCATGTCCAAGTGGATCTAAGCCATCTACTTGTATGGATCCCACATAAGTGGATGACTTAGATCCACTTGGACAGGATTTGTATTGGGTAACTTGGACAGGGGATTTGGGGTGGTAAAATCCTACGCTCTAACTGTTCCAAGATGAAAATGTGATTGATTGTTTCATGACAATAATTCAGTCGCAGCTCACTCAACGCCATGCCACTTGACACGACTTTGTCAACAATTGGCTACTAGGGAAAGTCATTGAATTTAGGTATCCTAAATCCAACTGTTCTCCAATGAATTAATACGAACTTACTGGAAAATAAATGTATAGTTAATTTCTTGCCATCTTTATTTCTTTGGTTAAGCTCATGTATTAGGATGTAGAAATATCAGATTTTCTATTCCGATTATGATATTCTTATTATATTTTATTAAATCTCATCAACACTTTTATATAGACCTTTTATAAATATATAGATGCGATTTAATGAAATAGGTAAACAATTTGATGTGGGAGCGTAATTCACTGTCCTCTTCTGTTTCTCGAGACTTGGCAAAGTCAAAAAGGTTTAGTTTAGTTTAGTTTAATTAAAGTTCTTAATACAAACGTGAAGAATAACTAGACTTTTAGCGTTTTAATTAGTAGCCTCTAGAAGTTTGTGAGTGTGCTTCGCTGCTGCAAGAATGTACCTAACCTAACAATTAGGAAAATGGAGGAAAAAGAGGGGAGCAAGTTAGTAGTTAAATTTAAACTATAAGCTACTTTTGACAATGAAGCCACTCGAGCTACGTGCAATTGAAAAAATAAAATTCAATCCGCCAGTTTTGGTCCACATTTTCTATAAATTAAATTAGCTTCCTGCCTGGTTCTCTCGAGCTAAAAGTTAAAACTTCACCTTTTTCTTCGTCATTTGTCAATCACCCGGAAGGTGTGAATTGCTTTACGTACGGTGGCCCCTTGTTCACCGGCTTGTCAATTTCCGAACCTTGTCAAGTCTAAATTCCACTTAATCAGTGGCGGTCTTCAATGAATTAATTTTACAATTTTCTTCTTGTTTTAATTTCATGGGCTATTTCCTTTTATCATAGTGCTTAGTTTGACAATGTCAAAACTCAAATTTTAAATTCAAGAAGGATTCCTAAATTATGTTTTTACCTAACTATGTGCACAACAATAAAGTAATTTTTCATTTGATATTATCAAAATAAATCATTATAATTATTTAATATTTCTTTTTCTTTTTTCTTTTTTATTTATAATTCTACTCTTCATGTTGGTCATTAAAAATTGTTTCTTTATTAGTTAGAAGTAAGGTTCATATACTACTAAATTTTTTCATATTCTACGTGTCAATAAGGTTTCTTATGCATGTTGTTCTAAAATAAATCATTCTAAAACTTTAGAACTAACACAATATTTGTTCTTGTAAATCTATGTTAGTTATATAATTCTCTTTTTATTTATAGCTTTTAATTTTATGTTAGTTATGCTAGATGCTTATGGATATTATTATTATTGATTAAATAAAAACTTTTTATTAAAATTTAATCTAAAATTTATTATAATGTTTTCATTTCTTCTATTTTAGGTTAATATATTACATTTTTATTTCATATTAAACCTCAAGTAATCATTCAACTTACAACTTTAAATTATTACGTAATCTTCAATCGAGTACTATAACAATGAGGTTTTGTTGTTGGAATCACGTCCATTCGTGCTTCGTGCAAATTAAAACCTAAAGCAGTCAAGCAGGATATCTTCAGTCCATTAAATAAAAAAAGTTGTTAAGAAAACGAAAATGGTTAGATAGTAGAAGGGTAGCTACAAAATGAGAACTTGTTGTGCACATGGTTTTGACATGCCGATTAGAGTCTTTTCTTGATTTCCAAATCGTTGTGAATAAATTAATCATCACAACTTGTCATAGTATATACAGGACGAGCGGAAAAGCAAGATTCAAAAACTTGGAGCTACTTTTAGTTCCTATACCCTGCAAATGTTGAGAATAAAGCAGCTATCGAAGTTGTTGTAAAGCAGCTATAAGATGGACAGCCTCAATTTGACATATGAATGTTGAAGTTTTAACCATTCATATGTCATCCTAAAGCAATATTAATCTGTAGGAGATCCTGTTGTTTAGGATGACACTATTATCTCATCAATACCTTGAGTTTATACTTCATCCTAAAGCAAGAGAGCCCTTGAGAGAAATATGAACAACTCCTAGGTTTCTCATCCCTTAAGTGAGAGTCCTCATTGATCATTCCAAAGCCCTGGAATTCAGCTCCTGTGCACACATGCACATAACTTTCCCGGGGAAAAATAACAAAACCGAACTCCTGCTGTTGACCATGCATGAAAAAGCCGACTAATTGAACAGTATCCCAATTGCAAAAATGTAACAACCAAGGCAATTACTAATATTAGTATTCTATCCCTAATCAATTAATTAGTTAACCTCATTCAAGAGACACAAGTTTATCACGGTGTTAAAGGTGAGCAGTTGATATACCTTTGGTCATTTAGTTCCCAAAAATAAAAAAACTAATAATTGTCAACATACTTGATAAGTAATCACCCTTTTTTTAGAAAAAAAGAAATCAAATGCAGTGGAGATGCATGCACGAAAATGACATCGAGAGAATATTGTGAACATTCGGTAGCACGTACGATCCAAATTAAAAAAATTACCTGAGCAGCACAAACATTTCTGAACTATATAAAATAATAACTGCGTGGAAACTGAAAACAAACAGAAGAGAACCATAAATTTCAAAGCAAAAGTTGGCAATTGAAATTGTAAGAGAAGGGAAAGTACGATCATGGATACAGCGGGGTGAGTTGTCTGTCCTCTTTCACAGTTAAAGACAAAACATAAGTGGACCCCTTAATGACTTACATTGATGCTTTTTAACATATGACGTCACTTGATGACGTGACAAACATGTACTTTAGACCAAGAATTTCCTAATTTTGGGATCATTTAAATTGAATTTAACCCAGAAAATAATTGATAATTCAGAAACGGGGTCCCACATGAAATCGTCGTGAAGGAACGTTTATAGATGACGTGGAAATGATGTCAAAGAGGGAAAGAAATGACTGGTTGCTGACTCAGACTCCTTTTTGTTTATTTTAGAAAAAGAGTTAAGTGTTAAACAAAGGCTCCTGACATGCAAGTGAAAGCTGGCTTTGATCAGAAAAGTGCACGAAAATGACATTGTTGGAGAATGCAGAACCGTACAACCTCTTATAATTACCTAGCACCTATCAACATTTCTTGTGTCAATTCCTAGGGTTAAGTGCTGAAATTGCAATATTACAATATTTATTATTAGATTTTTCTTATGAACTTCAGGTCAAGTGTCCTTTCCATAATTAAAGAATGTATAAATCAACAAGAAATATAGAACCTTTCCTGAATTTTATACTGAAAATACATATTTAAGCTTTCTTCATATATTATAACGAGAACGCCATTTTCAAATAAACAAATTATTTTTTTCTTTTTTTGTTAACTTACAGGGATTAGTGTCTACGTTTATAATGAATCTAATTTTCTAAACAAGTAAAAGCATCATGAAAGCTTGAATTTGAGTGACGTATAGAATTGTAAAAGCATGTGGTCTCAAATGACATATTTAAAAGATATAAGTCATGGAAAAAATCATAATCAATATAATTATAAAAAATTTTATTATCATTTTTATTTTTAATCTTAAAACTGAAATAATGACAAAGTCTCTAAAAGAAATGCAATCATTAATGAGAATCTCATCTTCTTTAGACAAAATATTCAAGAAGGAAACAACTATTAATGTATTTTGATGTACATGCAAACCTTGTGTATTTTTTCTAAACGACTTGATTTGAGAACCAATTACATGCCTATTGGACAGATTCATAAATTCCTACAAAATAGTATTAGAGGGTAGCCTCAATGTTAATATTTAATGCTTAAATTAGTTTTTGGGGTAGAATGTGTTGGACCCTCCTTTGATTTGACATAATATTAATCATAATATTAGTTTTTGGGGTAGGATGCTTATATATACATCATTTGAAATTATTGTTATAATTTACTAAAGTTATTATATTATATCATGTATGTACATTACACACATACGTTTTGAAATGGAACCAAGAAAAAAAAGGAAATGAGAGGCTCAATGTGATGACGACCCACCTAGTCGATGAACCCACCACCCATGCCGGATCACCCACGATTTCAACACAAGTTTTTCAAGTAGCCGGTTGTCATCCATACAAAAAGCTTTAGGCAATAATATATTTGTAACAATTTTATAACGTATTGCTTAAAATTAATATAATGCAACATTTTTAAAAGTATTGTCTTTAATAATATTAAAATGAAACAATAATAATAGATTGTTGTCTTATATTTAAAAGACAACAAATTAAAAAATATTGCTTTAAAATTTTATAGATGCAACAAATTGAAGCGTTGTTTTGTGTGCGTGTATAAATACATATACATACATATATATACATATATATGTGTGTGACATATATGTATATATAGATATATATGTATATAAAAGTATATAGATATCGATGTGTATATATAAATATACATTTAAAGTGTTGTTGTTTTATATGTCTTTTTTTAACAACCCGCTTACAAAGGCTTAAAACACTACCGAAGGCTTCAAACAGAGTAATTCTGAGTTCCCTTTGTATTTCCTCTTTGTTCTTAACCTAATATCTAGATCTTCTACACCAATTAGGCCACAATCAATGTTACTTTATGGGTTTCTTCATGCTAGATTGGGGTGTAATTCTTAATTCCCTTTCTAACTTCTCTTTGCTTTTAACCTAATTTCTAGAACTTCTACACTAGCTAGGCCACGATCAATGCTACTTTGTGGATTTCTTCATGCTAGATTAGGGTTCCATGCTTCTTTACTTAGTTCTTATTTCACTTGTAAAGCTTTGTATTCAGTTCCACGTTTTTTTACTAGAACCCTTGGTGTCAGTTATCTTGGAAGAATTTACCCTTTTACCACAGTGATGCTCGATGATCTTCAGTTGGGCATCTCGTATTTGAATTAGATCACTAGATCTAATGGCTTGAAGTCAGTCAAGATGGTCTCGGAGCTTGAAGATGTCAAGGAAGATGTAACATCCCATTACCTATGTTAAGGCTAAAGTTTTAAATGTGAGAGATTCACTGAGAGATTAGAAATGTGTTTCATGCTCGTGCATTATGTGATATGCTCATGCCCATGAACATTGAATTGTTGCACATGAAAATGACTGTACATGCATTCATTGACATTCCTGGTATAATTGCTTATAAATGTGAGTATATTGCGAAATGTTAGCCCCCAAAATTTTCTTCTTGATGACTAAGTATGATTTACATTAATTATAAGGTCCTTATGAAATTTTGTGGAAATTAATTATTATGTTGATGTTAGAAAGATTATATGATAGAGGTTGGTTGAATTAAAGTGTAAAGGTTATAAGAATGTTTAATGGGTGTCTTTCGCAAGACACTTGAGGTTAAAAGAACATAAGCCCATAAGGAAGGGGAAAGGGGGCTTTTTGGGTAGAAATGGAAAAAAGAAATGTAGTCTTGCTTTTTAAGAAAGGGGAAAAACATGAATTGAAGGGAAAAGCAGAGAGTGCTATGAAGAAGAGAGAGAAAATAAGAAACAAAGAGAAGAGAATTTTGTTGGTTGAGAGAAAGAAGAGAGTTAAGCTAAGGTTTCATCATTTCTTAGTCTTGAGAGAGATTTTGAAGTAATTCAAGAAGATAAAAAGGTAAAGGAAAAGAAGAGCTTCCATTTGAGCCAAAGATCTCTTCATTTGGTAAAGAATCAAGGTAAGATCATTTTGAATCTTTTGGATTTTTGGAAGGGTTTTAGTTCATGGAGTTAGAAAATGCATGGGTCAAAGTATTCTAGAACCAATTTTAGTAATTATGCTTCATGATATTTTCAATTGAAACCTTATTGAGTTAAGATTTGGGAGTTTAATGAAGTCAATTTGGTAGCGAAATGGTTATGCCCAGGACATTCCAAGTTTGCATAATGCAAATTCTCAAGTCTCCCATGGGGATAAATTTCGTGTTCTAACTTCAGGAGAAAAACTGTATTGAGCTAGGATAAATTAGACAAAGTTGTCTCTAGAAATTGTAGCTTATCTTTCTAGCTTTTCAATGGCATATAGTATGTAAATTTCGAACATCTGAGTAGAAAGTTATGATCTTTATAAATGAAGGTACTCTGGAGAGTGTAGTCAATGATTTAGAACTTTGGTGATGTGAGGAAGACCCTATTGAAACCTTTTATATCTTCTATGGTTGACCTTCTATATCTTTTGGTGTATATCTTCTGGTGCCGAAACTTCTTCTATGCACTGTTCATCTTACATCTTCTGGTCCAATTTTGACCCTCTAGATGACAAATCTATCTTCAAGGTCTTCATAAAAGTTGTAGATCTTGAAGTCCTCTTTCAAACCATCTAAGAATGACCTTGATCTGATATCTGTAAAGAAAGTTATACTAATTGTTAAGCATCTTTTATGCACTATTCATAAACTTCTTCTGGGTATTGTTTATCTTACATCTGCTAGTCCAATTTTGATCCTCTAGATGACATAATTTATCTTCAAGTCTTTATGAAAGTTGTAAATCTTGAAGTCCTCTTTCAAACCATTTAAGAATGACCTTGATCTGATATCTTTAAAGAAAGTTATGCCTATTTGTTAAACATCTTCTGTGCACTGTTCATAAACTTCTTTTGGGTACCATTCATCTTACATCTTCTGGTCCCCTCTAGATGAAAAAATCTATCTTCAAGGTCTTCACAAAAGTTGTAGATCTTGAAGTCCTCTTCAAAACCATCTTAAGACGACCTTAATCAAACAAATATGAAGAAAGTTATGTCAATTGTCCCAGAACAGGTTCAATATGATTGATGGCAAAACCTTGTTTGATTCTTTTGGCCATAACATTGTTATCCGACCTCCAAATAAAGTGATTCTTGAACTAATAGATTCCTAACACACTATTATATCTCTCCACAAAAAGAAAAGAAAAGAAAAGTGGCATTTTGAATTGATTTGAAAAAAGATTGATCAAATGAAAGTGTAGGAATCTGTTGGAATGGTGTAAATAGGATTATTTTACTGAACATACTTAGTGTTTTGATTATATTTGGACTTGTAAGATTCCAAATGAGATGATTTTTAATTTAGAGTAAACAAGAGAAATAAGACTACAAATTATCTGAAAAAGTTGAATTGTTGGTATTAAAATACCAAAGACATGTGTATAATGGAGATTAAGTGGTTCATATGATTAAAGTTGTGATTAAAAAAAAGGAGTAAATTGTATCTAGTAAAATTGAATGAGAAATGAGTTATTATGAAAGCAAATGATGCAAAAAAATGAGAATGTGATAAAATGTGAAATTTGAAAATATACCCAAGATTGTCATGAACATGCATCGTACATAGTCCATATACACACGTGTGCATAAATGAATGCTTATAATTTTGCAAAGTTATTAATGTGTGTGTGTGCAATATGTGTATTGCATAATTTTGATGTGCAGGGTGAATGTTCGCATTCAGAAGTTTCCAAATCATGGAAGCAAATGCTAATCTAGAGCGTACTGTGGGTAGATATAGATGGTCTCATTTCATTGTTTGTTCTATTTGAATTTTTGTATTAATTGACTACTGGATGATGATATGAATGTGATTTGATTGTTTTAATTTCTGGACAGAAGGTCCGTTTTTGTGAGGTATGAATGAGATATTGAAGTGCTCCTTGTATGTGAATTTGATGAAATTCGTGATACATGACTTGGTTGTTAAATGTCAGACTTAGTTCCGAAGGAAAATGTGAACATGCATATAAATGAAAAAGTGATACTCAACTTTAATGTTGAATGTTGGACTAAGGTTCGATAATATATGAATGTAAATGTAATTGTATGAGAATATGCAAATGTGATTGAGGCATTCTATTTTATAAATGCATGAAACATAATGGTAGTTGTGACTTGAGTAACCATAAAAAAATAGCTTAAACATTAAAGTGTGAAAAAGAGCCTCGAGCTCAGAAAGTGATTAAGAGCCTAAGGCTCACTATGTAAAATAAGCCTTGTATCCCCATCAGATAAGGGACAGTTAGCAATCAACCCGGTATCCAAAATGGATACGGGATAGTTTAGGCAATTGGTCACAACAAAGTAACAAATAGAAAATGGGTCTCATGTGCACTACATAATATGAATGATTTAAGTGTATTGAATGTGAAATGTGAAATGATGTGCATTATGTGTTATGTGATTGAGTGAGCCATCGATGATGGTCATTCACTGAGTTCTCAAAACTCACCCAAAATTTGCAACTATTTTTTAGGCTTAGAAGAGTTACCCTGTTAGACAAACGAGAGTATAGCCATTGCACTCAAGTAAGAGGTAGAGGTCGGGATCAGTTCACGTCTACATTGTATTTCTTTATTTTGTACTGAATTGTATATCCCACAATTTTTGTATCAAATTATGCATTCCGAAAGTTTTGTACAATGTGTATATGATTGATGCGGTAATGTAAAGACACTATGACCAAAATGTTTTGTATTTTGTAATGGGCCCAAATGACTATTGAAATTCTGTTGATTTTATTGCTTTAACTAAAAAAGTTTATGAATAAAGTGAGACCGATTTGAATGTTGATTTCCACAAAAAGGTGTGTATGTTTGTTATTCAAAATTTTTTTTACCGATTTTTGACGGACTGAGTGCTCTAACATGTCATCCTCGCGGGGCTTGGACTCGAACTTGGATATCACTAATGGTGTCGAGTAAGTGTCTTGCAGGAATAGGGTGCTACAGAAGAAGTCGTGCTTGACAATCTTCTCGATGGCGACAAAGTAGATGTCTTCGTCAATAGCCCATTTCATAGAGGAAGAAGCATTTCTGGATATGTGAGATGCCTTGGTTTGGGAGGGCGATGGAGGAGAGAGGTTTCGGGGTGAGTGATTTGGAGATGTGATGTCAAAAAGACTGATAACGTTTCCTTCATCATCCTTAAGTATTGATGTTTTTTATGTCCTGGAAAACGTCATTGCACTGCTAAATTGACGGTCATATTTCAAGCTCAATTTCATTCTTTTGATACTTTTCACAAGCTCAGATACACTGAACACATTATACATGAGATGTTTTGCTTGTAGATTATCTTAACATTTGCACGTTTAAGTTGATTTGCTGTAAGAGGTATCATGATGTAGAAGTATATTTTACTATAAGTGGCTTACCATGGAATGTGCTATGTTATGGGAGTTGGTACTTGTATATATGATTATCATATTTTATTTGTAGATATAATGGAAAACATTGTACATCATGAATGGTAGTGTGATAAAATAAACAGTCTTGATTTCATTAATGCATGTGGATGTACATTGTCTTAGCATTCCATTAGTTTTGCAAATTTGCATATATGTTTTAGTTTATATCATGTGTAAGTTTGTGGACTTTTGTTCCTTATTCATATGGATGTAGAGTGAATTCAACATAACACAAAATTCCTAGCTTGTCATCTCTTATTCATATTAGTTTGTAGGAAATTTATCTTCAAAATCCCATTACTCCTTTGGTTTTTGTTTTGCGCATATAATATAAACTATTTATGTTTTATTTGTGAGCTATGAGTTAGGTTCACATTCTAAATTATGCTTGGTTCCCTTTTTTGTCTCCATAGTGACCCTGGGTCTAATTTGTTCTTACTTCAGCCTACTCTTTAAGATATTAAGGTTATTGGAATTGCATTAATAAAAAGCATAAAGAAGATAGGTTATGAGAGATGATTATCTTTTACTATCTTCTTTGTTTGTAGGGGAAGGTAATGGTATGATTAGATCAAATTGAGGTTTGATAAGATTTTAGATGACAATAATGAAGTTGGGTAACTTGCTTAATTTTTTGTTCAAGCTAACCCACTTTACATTAGACCAGACGATTAGGGATTGTTTTCTTTCGTGTTTGACAATAGTTCTATTAGGATTGTTGAAATGATGTTTAATTTCAAAATTTAGAACATATTTCATATCTTTATTTGTCCAATTTTCTTTTTCTTTATTCTTATTTCAATATATAACTAATTGATGTGAATATTTTGTTGGTGTGTAGAATTTGATATCAATGTTGATAATATCAATATTTTTTTGGCTGCCAGTGAATGCTATATTTTTTGGCATGCTCATTACAAGCATGTTTAGGTATGACAATCTTTTTCAATTTGTTAGCACTTTTGGCACAAACCTTACAAAACAAACATTATTAAGTTAATACTGTAATTTTAGCTACTAATTAATAATTCTTCTATTTGTCCTACATCACTCCTTGTACTATCAAAGTCTTTAATGTTTAATGTGTTATGCTTCTGGATATAGTTTGGACTAAGAAAGGTTGGTGGGACTGTCACACTTCATTTTGTTTAATTTCTAGTGTAGAAGTTTCTTTTGTGGTAACACTAGATGTTCTTGTTGGACTGTAAAATGTAGCTTACAAATTAGATATCTTTTTTCTCTCTTTAGATGCGGTCCACTACACAATTGATTGATTCAATTGCTTCCAACTTCATTTCAAGAGAATCATTTCATTATCTTAATCATTTCAAGAGAATGATTTCATTCCAACTTCTATCCTTCTTATGAGATCTAGAATGATTTCATTTCCTTAATTCACTATTGTTGTATATTATCTTGTCATCTTTCTTAAAAAATTTAATTTATTATGTTCATGCCTTTTGAATTTGTTCATAAAAAGAATTGAATTATTATATTGTTAGTTTTTAGACTATATTATTTTTCTTGATTAAATTAAGGCCACAATAAAGTAGTCAGTATTTCATTTTTTAAATATATCAACATGTTTATGAGCATAGTAGTTTTACAATTCTAATCTATTTCTTGCTTCTTTTTTCTTATAAGATGGTGATAATTGAGAGTGGATAAGGAGGCACTTTGTGACGAATTTTGGAGTGCCCATACATATTGGTTTTGTTTAGTATTTAGATTAATTCATTTATATACCATATAGAATGATGGACGATATTGTAGATGAATATTTTAGCTAGTGATTTTTTGTTTTTGTTTTTATTTTGAATATGTTAAATGTTGAATTTTTCAAGTCCTTGTAGACTATATATTATATATGAATGCAATTTTTTGATCATTTACTTTTGATAATACGTAAATTAATATCTGTATATTGCTTTTAATATATATATGAATGTTGCTTACATAATGATAAAAGATTGCTTTTATGTAAAATATTATTGGTATTGCTTTTACGTTAAATATTATTGGTAATGCAAGAATAAATTGTTGCCTAAAAAAATTCACTTTATTGCTTTATCTATGCAATATTGCTACTTAAAAAGACTTAAAATGTTGCAATATCTATTTAAAATTGTTGCTATAGTTTGAAAATAATGTATTGTCTTATTTAAAACTTAAAGCAACATTTTTTATTTTGTTGATTAATTAACAAATTCTGTTGCATTATACTTATTACAACGCCATTTCTTGTAATGATACGAATTCTATTTTCTTAATAAAAAGGCAACGATAATTGTACTTATAGCTACGTTTTTGTCTATTGCCTAAAGCACTTTGTACTGTAGTGTCTGTGACTTTGAAAAACTATTAACAACTCCCTTATAGTTTTGGTTTTACAACACTTGTCCCCCTAACATCAACTTTCGTTACAAACTTTACTAATATGTAGTGTCATATGTAGTGTTACATAATGAAAACAATGTCATTTTGGAGTTTATAGTTAGAGTTTTTAATGGAAGTTGATAGTAGGTGTTGGACCCCGATCTTTCAGTGGAATTGAGAAATAAGAAATGATATAAAATCAGTGTTTTTATATATGCATTGTGTAATGGAAGTATTTATGCTTTAAGGAACTTATGAGAAAAGAATTATGGGTTTTCGATGTTTCTTGATAATTGTGGAGATTTGATGGGTTATGAAAGTTCAAGTGG
>JANKYE010000225.1:29552148-29563480 GCA_032467995.1 Erythroxylum dillonii
TCAACTCTCATCCCCAAAAAGTCAAACTTTCTTATTTCTTCAATTCTCACACTCTTTCTCTTTATTTCTTGATTTTTAACTTCCTTTTCAATCAATTCATTCACTTTACTCTCATAACCCATACAAATCTACTCAAATATCAAAGCCATCAAAACTCATCGATTCTTTTTCTCATTAATTTTCTTAAAGTACAAATTCATCCCTAACACAATTCATGTACAAAAACACTCATTTGATGTCATTTTAATATTTATAATTTCCACTAAAAATTCGAGGTCCAATAGGTTTTGTATTCACAAAAAGAATACACAATTCATCCCCTCTTTTTGTGCATTTTGTATATTGTACGTAAGGTCTATACTAACAAGTGATTTACTTCAGTTTCTTTTAAATTTTTCCTATCACTTAACATGGTCCACTTTTTTCTTCTAACACATCATTCTTTTAACATCGCCTTTATAGTGCATAACATATTTTGGAACATAACCGTGTGCTAAGTCGTGTCTCTTCTTCTAATCAAGATCCTTAACACTTTCTTGATATCTTCCTTGTAAATTCCAATAAATTCTTAACAATCCTTAAGCATCTTTTCCAAATTTAACAACATCACATTATAAATCCAATTAAAACAAGGTAATTTTAATTGAAATTATAGCAAAATACTAAATAAAATATCTGTAAATTTTTTGCTTATCAAATATCCCCACACTTATAATTTACTTCTTCTTAAACAAATCAAATTTAAAAGTTATCAACATAAGTAAACTTCAATTCTAGGGAATTTCAAAAACTTAATTAAAATAATTATAACTACTCATTATCTTCTTAATCACTTTGTTCATCAACAAGCTAAGTTTTTAGATATTTACACTAACTCATAATTCAAATTCAACCTAATGTAACGATCTTTCAAATATCAACCCAATTAAACAATATAGCCATATATAAAATATGGACATGAAATAAGGAAAAAGATAAATTCATAAGCACTTAAAAATCATAATGAACATAAAATAACATAATTACTTTTTGGAGCATGATGAGCTTACTTGAAATGTCATCATAAATTTTTATGTGACGACAATCATCTTGTAATAAATACCTTCAGTTACTCAATTAAGTTACAATTTTAAATAGCTACTAGCAGTACTCATAATCAGTAGAATATAATTCATAATTAATCTGAATATGATTATAAACTTTGAATAATACTAAAGATCAACTAGACAAGTATACTTATCGTTTTTAATATAGTATAGTTAATAAGAGTATCATTTCTACAAGAAATATGAATATTAGTAACTTTTTATTATCTAATCTAACAAAAGGAATGATTGATTTAAAGTAAGTGATTAACTAAATTAAAATTACCAATCTAAAATAACAAAATAATGCAATAAACAAGAATGAAGCAATCAATAGATAATCAAGATCCAAATGTACAATCTCCTTAGAACCTTTATATGCTTAAATTTATCTCGATTCAATTACTAACAATGGTTTCCAAGACCGCTATAAATTTCAAAGTTACAACTATATTCTTTATAAAGAATTATAAATCTTGTATTGAGGTTGATTGACTGAAATATGTTTCTACTCAAAACCCCTAAGAACACAATAATTTGTTTTTTTATTGAATTTCTTTATTATATTGGGCTCTAACCCAAAAGATTTATATGATTATGTCTCCAAGATTTTATGCAACTCTTATTATTCATATCACAGTATATTCATACAAATTCTTTTTGAATTCCTATATATGAAATATGAAACTAAATTAAAATACTAAAAAGTTTTAATTCAAATAAAAGAACTGATAATGAATAATTCACAAGGAAAAGTGGTTCTTTTTATTAAAAAAATCCAAACAAATAGTTTAAGGGTTGATACCATCTATATCTATCTCAATTTAGTTTATACTAAGATAAATAATACAAATAATAGGATTCTTTGTATAGTATCAAAAATTGTCTCTTTATAATGAGGGGGCCAAATTATATGCTTATTAAAGTTAATGAAAGAGGTTCGGTAAAACTTAATTTCCACAAAATTTGGTGTATAAAATTCATAATACACTCTAAATTTGATAATGGACATCAAAATGCTTACACCTTTATCTAAAATTTTATCATTTTTGAGTCACCCTAAGCTATATTTTTCTTAAATTTGAATATTGACAATACTTAGATGGTGAGCTCCTTATATACATCTTCAATTATACCCAAAAAAATAAAGTCCATCTTGTATTTTCAATCATTATTTTAGCCTACTCAAACCTACTTCCATCAAAGTATGCAAATCTATACTTATATTGGCTTCAAATAGTCTAGACCTTAGGATTTTCATACCTCATAAAGCTTCATTGGTGAGCACTTTCAAAGTTAGCATAGTGAAGCTATTCATCTCTTTGTTACCTCATTCTTTTTGGCTTGATTATACTCCCTTACTACTACTGTTGTAATTGCATGATCTATACTAATAAAAATCAACAAAAATCACATCCACACTTGAAAAGGCCCAATTTTGTATTAAAATGAACCTTATCTTCAAAACTTTGAAAATTATTGAGGAAATATTAGGTGATCAATGTTTATGTGGAATGATATGGATAAAATTAACTTAGCATATATTTTAGGATAGATTTCAACAAGAGAGTACAAAAAATTGAGAAATTTAAGAGGTGAATGAAGAATTGTATTTTGGTTTATTGGGTGTGAAAATGTTTTTAAATTTTTTTTAGGGCATAGGTATCTTATAGGTTGTGTTCCTTATTAAAATATATATGAACTTATATATAGTTTAAAATATGGATCTATCCTAGGCTGTGTATCACACCAAAACCAAGTTAAACATATGATATGTAAATATGGTCTAAGATATGGGCATGCCCTAAGCTATTTTTCACTAAAATATAAATTGACCTAATTATATTGATGTAGTTTGGGTTATGTATGACATAGGGACCAAGTTACACATAAGATATATAGATATGGTTTGGGACAAGGTATGTCCTAAGTTGTGTTTTCACTAAAATATAAATTGGCCTAATTATAAGCTTGTAAAAGAAGGTAAAGTAGTGTCTCTAGAGCATATCAAGCCTATATCAAAACATGCTCTGGATTGCAATTTTATCCCTTATATTTTGTAAGCTATCCCCTTATTATACTTTTTGCAAAAAAAAAAAATTTCTTTCCTTTCATCTAAAGGAAATCACAAAAAAAGAACACAAACATCTACTGACACTCTAACTTTTTTATGATGATTATGGATTAAATAAATCTAAATATGAAAACACTATTTAAAATAAAAAACTAAAAAATCCAAAATCTTAATGATTGTCTTGTAATTCAAAGTAATATACTGAATAAATTAAATTTATTAAAATTTTATTTAGGTTGCCTCCCAACAAGAGTTTTTGAGTCCTTTAGTTAGACTCCTTTTATTATTTATCATGGTATGGAGCAACCAACTAGTAGCCTCCTTCTATAGGAGTTGTATAAGTGCCATATAAGGCCTTCTTCTTCCCATGCCTTATTTTGTTTCTATGGAACTTGATCGTCTTAACCTTGTACTTCTCTTTCTTGCATAGTGTCATTCTTTAGTTACACTATGTTTAAGGAAAAAAATAAAAGTTGCTAATTTGAAAGCAAATTATGAAAGATTTCGTTGTAGCCAATTGCAACTTATAAACTTTAAGATCTATTGTAATGATAACATAAGAGAAATCATCAATAGAAATGGAAGGATATTTCTCATTTGAACTCTTAAAATGCATATATCTCCTTCATCTTCACTAAGCCCTTGCCATTTGTCTTATTAATAAATATTACCTGCTTCTTTAAGTTCAACTTGTTCTACCTTGGTAAAGATATGTTCCCATTTGATTTTATTGAATTGGAAAATTATATTACTTGAAATTGCAATTTCTTATTCAAAGTCACCAATTGATCTACCTTTAATTATGACCTTTTAAACCTATCAAAAGTTCTATGAGCTAGCTTCTCCATTTTAAACCCAAGCTAGTTTGTATATTTTTAAAGTTATAGGTTTTTTGTAAGAATCCACAAGGTTAATTGGAATCTTTCATAAACCTCTTACTTTATTGCTCCAAAAAAATTTTGGATTATTTTGTTAACCTAAATTATAACAATGTTGTAGAAGTTATTCTGTTGTCTTCAATAGTTCTCTAAATAGTCCATATGCTTTGTTGACTTAGAAAATGGACTTCCAACTTCATATAGCTATTGTCATGCTCTACCTCATATAGTCATAACATAATGCTTGGGTTGTTCATGCTGCTCTATTCAAGCTATGAATGTTCCTCATGGGTGCATCAAACTGAGCTAGTAATAATGTGACTGCATCAATATTGTAAATACTTACTAGTCTTAGTGCCCTAAAATTGCTTAATTTTCACCTCTTCAATTAATGTTAGGGATACTTCTAGAACCTTATTATCCAAGGTTCTTCAAACTATTACATCAATCATCTTTTTATTTTCATAACATAGACTATTGTAGAATGTTTGAATTGTAACTAAGTCAGTAACCCATAGTGTGAGCACCTCCTGAGTATATCTTTACACCTTTCCCATGATTTGTAAATTGTCTTATTATCTAACTATATATAAGTAGAGATATTGTTCCTTAACTTCATATTTTTAGCTGTTAAGAAGTACTTGGTTAAAAAATTCTCGATTTGAATATCCCATGTGGTAACTAAACTAATATATATTGATTTCAACATTGCTTTGATTGATCCCACAATGATAATGGAAAAACCACTAACCTAATGATGATGACAGTTGCTCTATTCACTTTAGCGATATGTGTAATGTGTTCCTTATCAAGGAATATATCAAACTATATGGACATTATAATGATGTTTAGTCTCAAAGTTGCTTTATTGGATCATTGATCTTTTTATGCTAGATTATGTCCTTATTAATGATGGCTTCATATATCTACTATAATTTTTCTCTCTCCCATTATTTTAAGTTATTGATCTACTTAGTCTATTAACCTTTTCCTCTTTCTTAGTTTTCTCAAAAACATCTTTTCAATCTTTAAATTCTCTTCAATAAGATCTAAAGAATTTCTACTTGTCATACACCAAGTGTCATATACTTAAAATAAAATAAGCACATTATAGAAAATAAATAATTGAAAAGTAAATAAATGAATATGTAAAAAAAGAAAAATAAAATGATTAGATTAACATTTATCGGGTCTCTTGAACAATGACACCAAAAATTTGGTTGATATTTCATTTTCTTTACCATCCTATTATAAGAATAGAAACAAGTGAATCTATCATTCTATATTAGTATAGTGATATGTAGAGGTCAATCTCATAAGAAAAGGTATAAGTAATAAGTCTAACCTTAATAATATAAAGGTCACTTTTGACCCTAAGTATCTAACCTTACTAATATAAGGATCACTTTTGACCCTAAGTATCTAACCTTACTAATATAAGAGTCACTTTTGACCCTAAATTACCTAGGGTCAAAAGTGACCCTTTTGCTTATCTAATTAATAATAAAGTGATGATTGATTAATTTTTGTGCAGTATGGAACACACCTTGTTCACATGGACATATGTTAGGTCATATTTAGCCAAAAGTTACATTTTCTTGATATTTTCTTTATAAACTCCTTTAATTCTTAGCTAAAATCATTTATTACGCAAATATTTCACTATTATGTAAAACATAACATAAATTCAATTAAAAGAGACAATTTGTACGAAAACCATATATATATATATATATATATAATGTTTAGCAATCGAGGTGCGTCTAAAGGATATAGTGAATTTGATCCACTAAGGTTTCTTAAACCTTTTTCACCCTAGTTCTAAGACCTTAAAGAATAATCCTTTTTATCACCTATATTCGATATTTGGATAAAAAATGATCAATATATGTGAAGCATTTCTTCATCTGCATCTAGTTTCAAAATTGTAAGAATCCATTACTACTAAATTAGGGACCACTATTGGTAATAGTAGTTAAAAAGGTTATATAATCACTTAATATGTTAGTTTTAAGAAACTTTTCTATTGTCTTGATTGTGATGGTGGCGTAGGTTTCTACTTTTACCCATTTAGTGAAGTAATTAACAGTCATCATAGTAAACTTAATTTAGCACATTTATAAAAGGAAATAGCTTAAGATACACATATCTCACTAAGAAAACAATACTATAATAGAGATAGGTAAATAATTAGACATTATCTTATGATGCATATTAGAATATCGCTAAAACTTATCATATTTATTGATATACTTTTAGGTATCCCTCCTCAATATTAGTCAATAATATCCATATCTTAGTATTTCATGGGACAATTTATAAGCCTCTAGATACGCTTCACATTCTCCATCATAGCATTCCCTTAGAATTTGAGATACTTCAAATGATACCATATAATGTAAGTAGAGCAAAGCAAAAGACTTGATATAGAGATTTTCACCTTTCAATGTATACTTTATAGCTCCACACTTGATCTTTTTTAGCTTCTTTGACTTTGTTAAGGAGATATTCCTTTTGTATAAATTCTACAATCACCTTCATTAAACCATCCTCTCAATAATGAATTTTATTTTCTTAACTTTCAAATTTTGCAAGTTCAAAGTTACTTTTCCCAAAATACTCCCTCGTAAATTCCTTTTGCCTCAATTTGGAAAATTGATCTAGCATAACATTACCTTCAAGGGATCATCTACAGGTTTATGGACATGACTTGAGTAGTTTGAAGATATATTTCCTTATATCTTTGGATACTTTTCTCTTTAGCTTAAAATTTTGCTAGTAACTAATTTATCATCAACTGAGAGTTTGAGCATATCTATACATCCTTCAATTGTATATGGGATGCCAATCTCACTGCATGCAATAGTGTTTTATACTTTGGTTCATTGTTTAGGACTTTGAAGTTATGCTTATGCACATACCTGATCTTTATATTGAATGGCCCTTTAATAAAAACGTTACCTATATTGTTATTGGTTATGTTTCCTCTGACTCTATTTGTCGACCTATACATTCTACTAATAAATTGATGATCACTTTTGATTTAAGGGACATCCTTATCATATAATAAACATCGTGTTCACATAGCTTTGTAAATCATTTAACCAATTACATATAAGAATTATCTTGTATAAAGGCCGATACAAAGGCAAGTCTATAACTGTGTTGATAATATTGTTTGAATACCGGGACATGACCTAATCTTAATCATAGCAAATAACTAGAAAACTTTTTCATATTTTAATTTTCAAAAAACCAAGATCACCTTAATTCTATAAAATAATTAACACATAAATCAATAACAAAATATGAATCATAATTCATACCTTATTCTAAATCTTGATCTTTTCTTATTGTATCCCTTGACTTGTTTCTAAAATTAGCCCATCTCAACTACTATGGCCACATAAGCATTTGGCCTCTAACGGTATCCACAGATCAGGTTGAGAGAACTCTGTAACTTTTTCATAGAAGGTTAAGCAAGAAGTGTTAGCTCCATTAGAGCTTAAGCCTATTTATAATAGGTTTTGGACATTTTAATAATTTAATTGAAATTAAACTCCAATTTCAATTAAAATTTAATTAGAATTGCAAATGATTCTAATTAAATACCAATATGTCCAAATAAGATGCAATATTTTATAGTGATCGTTATTTATTAAATATCTCATATTTATTCATAAAGTTTCTCAAACTTTACAATCATGTCCAACTCTATAATATATCTTTTCTCTCTTCAACTTATTCTATATGTGAGACCTATTACGTTGTTAAATATGTTGGCAATGATTATAAATTATAATTTTAATTCATACTTAGAAGTAGAAAAATTAAAACTCCTTTTTAATTTATCTTTAATTCTGTAATTAAACAATTTATAATCATATACCATGATTAGCGCTTAACAACGCACCATGGCCACCTAAATATTTAGGAATGTCAAATTGATTTTGACTAATCTTTTCGTGCATGATTTTTTCTGTCTAATTCAATCCTTTTATCATAAAATGTTATGATTAGATAGAGCATAGAATTAACATCAACTCCTTTTGTGTCCAATTATATTAGTTCTCTATCATTAGCTATTGATTCAATTAATGACATTTTTAAACCATTTATAAAATGTCATCCACCTTGAGCAAATATTTTCCAAATCAATACTAATTGCAAACAATTGAACAATCTCCCTAATTATTATAAGGTGATAAATCATATCTTGATCACACAACTATCTCCGTATAGCTCATGATGCATCCAATAACTATCGGCTGAACAACCCATGATTAAATAGGTCATAAGTAGTATCAAAAAATAACAATTCCTATATAAGATAACTTTGAATACCTCAACTCAAAGGATCACTTACACAATTATTACAATGAGAATTCCTATAGATATACAAGTAAAGTTTCAAATGAATTTCTCATGTCGGGTTAGTTCAATGAACTTTTTCTCTAACAAGCACCTATATGTTTGTTTAAGTATATCAATACTTTAGTCTATGAGATTAATTAGGGGGAAACATATCATGTGCTAGCCTTTTTATATTCTATTAATGTCCAGTCTTAATAGAAAAAAAGACTAGGAAGAATTTCGAGATAATACATAACTGAAATATTAATCTCATAATTATAATCTCATTATAATTTCATTTGCAATGTATAATTATCCCATAAAATTTATCGTATACATCTAAATTTGTATAAGATAAAAGATGCCTTTAAATTATTTTGTCACTAAACTACATCCAAACAATTGACTGTAGGGTATAAGCCAACAAATATCACTATAGAAATAAGTTTTAATCTTGTAGAGACCAAAAGAGTAAGAATTTATCTTTTTTAACTTTGTGTATTCTCTCTGACTTTATAAACATAATACGCTGACTTTTATTACTCTTCTTTTCCCCTACTAATACTTACTTGAGAACCTAATATGATATGACCAAATAAAGTTGTGACATATAAGCTTTCAATAATTCAAATGCCAATTAAGAACCCAACTAAAGTTTTTCACCTACTTAAGTGCATAGAAGATGGATTTATAATAATCTGTTAACTTAGACATGCTTGCTAGTCTCCTTATTAATAGCCTAGAGGTTTTATAACATGATTTGCCTTTCATCTTTTCCATGTTGAATTTTATGCCTCCTTTTGTCACCATAAATCCTAGGAATTACTGATTCTCCAACCATACACATTTCAAGTTAAGCTTCATTCCAAATTTTCAAACAATTTTACATCGATCCATCATATTTGTGACATGGACTCTTTAGCATTTGGTCTTGACTAGCATGCCATTGACATACGCCTTTAATTTTCTTCTAAAAAGAGGTTTAATTGGAATTACTCAATATTAATATGTTATCATTTAGATTAAAAGAAGGATATTTTCTATATATCTGACCATGCATAAGGATTTGTTTATATCTATAGTATGCAACCACAAAGCTAAACCACTGATGGCCTATTACCTCATTTATTAACTAGTTAAATTTAGGCAAATGATAGCTATCTTTTGAGCATGCCTTGTTTAAATAAGTGAATTTCATACATAAGTGATTTCTTAATGGACATCTTGACCATTACCATATTAACAAGCCACTTTGGATATTACACCTTGTATATAAAGTCATGCTAGATTTTTTTTTTTACTTTCTCTTCTATAGTGAGTTGTCTCTTTAGGGAGAGAGTCTATTTTTTATACATGGCAAGCCTAAATATAAGCTCAAATTTTAATTTATGCATCACCATCTTGGGTTTGATTCTCCTTATTTCTTTAGGCTTTTAGGCAAAAATATTACCGTATTATCTTAGTAACGACTTTATAGATCCATCACCTTCGAAATGTCACTTTTTTAACAAACTCCCCTTATGATCTCTCCTTAATTCTTGATAATCAACCTCATAAACACAATCATTTTCTTAAACCTTTATAGATGTTAGATAACACTACTTAATAAATTCCAAATCCTTATACACCTCGACTACCCTTTTGTCAGCCGAAATTTTCATATTATAAGTTGATAATATAGCCCTAAGGGAGTATAAAAGGTGTCTCTCCAAAAAATATTATAAGCTAGAGGCCTATTAACCAAATGAAATTTCACAGATATTATGCCCTATTTGGGTTGAGTTTTTAATTTCATTATTATTATAATCTTTCATAGAGCATGGGTTTATCCCTCCTTAAAGCCAACCATCGTCATGATTTTGGTTTAATTTGTGATTTGGTGAATCCCAAATTGGTGAAAGTGTCTTAAAACAAAATATCAATAAAGTTGCCATTGTCAACCAAAATCCTTCTTGTATCATAGTTGGTCAAAGTTAATGTTATTAATATTGAATCATCATCAAGGCTGACCAACTTAAGATTCTCCTCATTAAAATAATATGTTCCATAAATCTCCTCTTTCTTATGGTATTTTAACAATAATTTCAAAAATTTCATACCTGCCTATAGATAGGTCTTGCTCACTATTTGATCAGGGAACTTTTGCTGTTGTTGATCTCCTTAGCATGGGATCATTATAAATCCTCATCTTGACCTTTGATTTCTTGATCAAATTCCTATAAACAACTTCAATTGATGTACTTACAAACATGCATATTTTTTTAAACAAACTAATTAAAAAATTAACTACAAACCTACTAGACAAATTAATAAATTTCTATAAAATAACGTTAGAGGTGATTCCAACATTAACACTTTGATGCTTAAGTCAATTTTTAATCCTTAGAACTTAAAGAGAAATTGAAAATCAAAGATGAGATTATAGTCTTATTGTGCACCTTATGCCTTGCTTCCATTTAACTTGCATAGGATGAATGACAATTGAGAATTCCTAATCATTCCCACAAGTATCCACACCTTGGCCTTGAGTATAGGACATTGGAATCCAACTGTGATCAAATCACAGGCGCAGTGGAAAACAAAAATTTTACAGATTCCGACCAGATCTTGATAATTGAATAAACTTGAATAAAACATAAAGCGATTTAGAAATCATACCTTGTTCGCTTTTCTGTTGAAAAATCTTTGAAACGTTTTTTGATTGACCAATCACAAGCTGTTCAAATGTCCAGCCTCTGATAGTATCCATAAAGTAATTCTCAAATTAATTTGAGAGGAAGAAGACAAAAGTGTTAGCTTCTAAAAAGCTCTTCCTTTTAAATAGAAAGATCATAAGAGTCTTTTATTAAAATTAAATCTCTTTAATTATAATTAAAATCAAATTCAAATTCTAATTAATTTAATTTAATTTTAATAAAATCAAATATATTATATTTGATCCT